>JASKGM010057607.1:0-18461 GCA_034509205.1 Ceratonia siliqua | reverse complement strand
AATATAAATATATTAACAATATGAAAGTAATTTTATTTCTCAAAATTTTTCTCTCTTTCATTTAAAATAAGTTAGAAAAGTTAGCTGCTAAAATAGCATTTCAAATAATAAGCATTTGTCATACAGTTAAATTGTCTAAAAATAATTTTTTTAAAAAAAATAAACTACTTTTCAAGGAAACCGTCCTGATAGGTAGCATAAAAATGGTGTAAAAATATGGGTGAAAGTTGAAACTATATATATTTCAAAAGTTGTTTATATAATTTATTATTTTGTTAAACAAAAAATAGATAAGTTGTTTATAAAAATATTTTAAAAAATTATCATACATAAAAAAATACTTCAAATAATATAAAATAAAAAATTAAAGAAAGAACAAAATAAAATATAATGAGAAAAAAATACTATATGAGGAGGGTACTATATTTTAGCCGAAACCATTTATTAAACATTTTTTTTTTTTATCATTTTCAAACGGGATCCTTGCCTTTTTGAAAGTTGATAGATTTTGTCATGGTTGCTTAACAAACAAGTACAACAATATCTAAGCTCTTTTCCGATTAAAGTGAATCTGGATTTAAAGAGTTTCTCCCATTTACAATCAACTTGGTTACATTCATCAACTATATTGAGTTTATTACGTCTGATTTATATTTAAAAAATAAAAATAAAGATCACACAGGGATATAAAAAGCTTTATTATGTTAAAGTTAAAAAATTTATTATGAAATTTGTGTGTATAATTCATAAATAAAAAATTCTTAAAAATTTTATTCTCTAAGTTTTTTTATAAATTAAGTTAATTATAAATATAACATATTAAATATATGATCATTAGAATATATTTTTAATATATATATATATATTTACAACAAACGTGGGACCCATTAGAAATTATCTGTGACTGATGCATCTGATCTTATCCATCACCGTGTGTCTCCAGGCACGCGCTGGCGTGTGTCTCCTCAGTTGCGTCTATATCTCACTTCAATCTCATCTTTACGTTATACATATAACAATTTATAGTTTCATACCAATACAATATAATAAAAAAATTAAATTACCTTAATAATATAACACAATATCTTTCTTATTTTTAAAATAATACAAAATAAAATTTTATAAAAATATAGTATGTATTGAGACATTTAAAAGTAATTTATTCTTTATTTTTTGTGTACAATTATTATAACAAATATCATTTTTAAAAATCAAATCAAGTTTTGGTTTTGAAAAAAAAAAACATTTCAATATTTAAAATCATAAGAAATGTGACTACATCAATAACTGTACATAAGAGTTTGGACACGCTATGACATGGAATTAATGTTGGTTGTTGAATATAGTCTGAAATTAGAATACTTTGAAAAATATATTAGAAATTTTAACATTAATTTATATGATTTCATTTGTCAGCCCATTGAATGTGGACCTTAACTAGATTGCCCCACCCAGAAGAAAGGGGAGGCAAGCAACAAACAATGAAAAAGAGAAAGAAAACGACTTTTGACTCATTTGTGACAATAAGAAATTCAAAATTTAATTTATAAAAATTATATTTTGTAATATATTTACGTATTTATTTATAATAAATTTAATTTTTTTTATAAATTAATTTTATTTAAAAATTTGACATAAATATGTACGTATGAAACTTATTTTTAATATGTATACATATCTATTCAAAAAAATTCTTAAATAGATTAAGTTTAAAAAATAAATATAGACTAAATTAATAATAAAAACACATATATAGGTTAGAGATAGATGTCAATGAATTTTAATTTTGATATTTCAACGCATTTATTTATAATTAACTTATTTAGAAGTTTTTATATACTATAATTTTCTATCAAAAAAAATTTTAAAACTAGAGTTACAAAATAATTTTTAATCTATTTCGTAATTAATTTAATTTATTAAGATTTTTTTAAAAGAAAAATTAAATAGAGTTAGTTTATATATTTTTTTATAAATCAAATTAATTATAAATAAATACATAAATATATTAAAAAAATTCATCAAACTCCTATTAGTTTAATTTTTATATTTTTTATGACTAACATGAGAATTTCTCCATTTTAGAACATGAATGTCAAAGGGAAGGAGAAAAATGTGAAAGCCAGTTGGTGCAAAGTGGAAAATGAGACGACGATGTATCACCTGTCTCCCACTAGAAAAGGAGATGACGTGGATTAGCACTTTCTGTTTCAAGTTTCAACATTGGAATTCTTTAGGGTTGTGTTGTGCCGCCATTATTAGCAGTGGCCCAGATTACACTTCCGAGCCGCCACGTCTGTGGTTATCCTCCTAATCTCAACCAAACCACGTTGGATCCTTCAAAGTGACTAAACCTTGGAAACCAAAAAAAACGCCCACATGTTTCTCGCCCTTCAAGTCATTCCGATTCTAATAATTAAATTATTTTTATAATTAAATCAGATTGGAATTGATCCAACGGTTAAACCAGTAAATCCATAATCTAAAATAATTGAATCAAATCATACAAAAACAAAAATTATGATTAATTAATTTTATATTATTATTTTACATATATTTGTATTAAAATTTGTCATAATTATATATTTATATATCATGATAAAGTTTATTATATTGATTTTTTTATAATTATATTAAAAGTTAATATATAAACATTAAATTGTATAAAAAGCATTTTAATTTGATTTTATCATTATATATATATATATATATATTAATTATCAATAATCGAAGGGTTAAATTAATGACGTGATGACTCAATCTCCTTACGGCCTTAACAAGTTTATAGTCCGATCTAGTTTTGATAACTATGAAGAAAAGCGTTTTAAAAGGTTAAGTTTTTTATAATTAAATACATTTTAAAATTTAAGTTTCTAAAGAGGTGGAATTTTTCATAACGAAATGCTCTGGTTGGCTAACGAACTACCCTTCCTTTGCCGCCACAAAATTAAGATAGATTCAATAACAAGTCAGCTAAAATATGAACAAAAATTAGCTTCCAGAGGGTTCATTTGTGGATTAATCCAAAAGTGCTTTCGCAACTTTTGTTTTAGGCAAACGTAAGCATGTCAACATCCTCCTATATAACTTTGGCACCATTGTTGGTCATAAGTAATAATGTTTTTCCTGTCCAAACTATTTCTTTCATATTCACAAAATATTAGTATTCTCTCTACCAAAAAATAATTATTAATAAAACTAAATGTAAACCTGTACGTAAATTAAGTAACAAAATTTATTGGGCTATATTTGACTAAAACGTTATAACATATCATCTTTAATTTATATCATATCATCTTTAATTTAGTGTAGCGTACTACTAATTTAATTTGGTTTCATTTGACTAAAACATTATAGTTAATTTATTTCTTGTTTACATGCCAAAATTATGTCATTGGATGGAAAAAATAAAATTCTTATAATAAATTGGCCTACCACATACACAGAGCATTAATACTTCATGATAATCAAAGAATTCTCTCTCTCTTATAGTAGTATATATGTCTGATTATAATAATGCGACTAAAGCCTGTCTATTTATTGTTGAAAAAATAATTTGAACAAAATTTTAAAAATATTACTTTTTTTTTAAAGAAAATATATTTTTATAATTTTCAAATTTTCTGAAAATATAAACTTTATTTCGTTATAAAATAAAAGCAATAGAAGTCGTTCAAATATTTTCAGACATTTTCTATTTTTACTAAAATTAAAAATTGAAAACCAAATTAATATAACAAACACACATCTTTCATGGAATCTTTTGAATTTTAAGTAAATTATTAACAGAAACTTGGTACCTCCAAATTAATTTAATTGCATCCTTACCCTATAAAAAAAGAAAGTTATGGAAAGAAAAATAAAAAGACGAAACTCCACGAGAATCAACATCTAAACACTTATCATCAATTTCATAATCTTCGATTTAGTTACATCTTCTCGCAAAATCATTCAAAAGAGAAACAAAAAGGTATATATCTATGACGTCAATGGACAAGATCAAAACCCAGAACAAAAACAAAAATTGAAGATGAAGAAGAAGCTTTCTCTTTCTTTCTTTAATAATATTTATCAGACTTGTTCTGAATGGGCTATGGAAGAGACTGGCTTGGCCAAGTACGTGGGGTTACTATCTCCGGCCATTATGACAAGAATCTTCGGCTCCAAATCCACCGTCTTGGGTGGTTTCTCTTCATCTCCGGCGGCAGCTGACGAAGAAGAAGTAGACGAGGAGGAGTGTGTACGATAAGAGCAAGCTAGAATAAATAATGCTACTGCTATGAGACCCAGCATCAGAGCTAGGCCTCCGAAGAGGTAGGGAATGGGAGACCTAAAGTTTCGAAAACCAGCAGCTCCTCCTCCCATGGCTGATGATGAACTTGAGTTGCTGGAAGTTGCAGGCCTCATTTTCAAATTCAGAGATTTGCCTTATCTCTTCTTCCTTGTACTTTCTCTCTCTATTTCCTGGGTTCGGTTGTACTTTTGTCCCTCTCTTTTCAGCGTTTGGTTGTACTGTCATGGAGATGGTGGAATTTATAGGGCACAGACTGGAAAGTTAAAGTACCATTGGATGCTAAAGAAGGGGAGGCTATGACGTTACTGAAATGTCCACTTTGTAAAAAAATAGTGTTCCTTCTATTCTTTTCTTTTAAGAAAGAAAAGAGTGACAAAGTTAATGAGAAAATTATTTGTGGATACTATTTAGGATACTTTATTCTGGTAGGTCTTTTATGGTACAAAATTTCTATTTAATGTCAAAAGATCATGTATAAAAATATACGATATCTTAACACAATAAAAATTTAAGTGTTATGAGGCATCAATGTGAGAATAGGTATCAATTGTTACCTCATTATAATTTTTCCAAAGTTAATTTGAAATGGGTAACTAATTTTTTATTCTTTCTTGTGGTTTTGGAGAACCATACCAGTACTCCAGGCATGGTTTCTGATGGAAGTTTCTTGATCATTGGGGGTTATCTTAATTCTTCTTTCATTTCAAAAGGGAGGGGCCAGGAAGAGAGTATTAAACAAATATTTTATAGTGGGTACATTTTAACTTAGCTTCATTCTTTAAATTTTTGTTAATGCACCAATTAGTATTTAAATATTTAAAACGTTAATTCTTTTATCAATTTTGAGGTTAAAATGTAATAAAAAAAATTTAACATATAATGAGTTTTAAATATGCAGGAACTAACTCATATAATACAAGTAAAAAATTAAAGACATAAACTAAATTAGGTTCTTGCTTTTTTTTGACGGATTTTATAATTTCTTTTTGAATGAATTTTTTTATTATTTGAACAACATAATAAAAATTATTTTTTATTGATTATTGTATTATATAAGAGTCAGGTCCGGTCCAAATTCAAAATCCATTTCAAATGTTAAGTCAACAACAAAAATTAAAAGTGAAGCCGGAAAGAAGATTGATAGAAGTTGAGGCTTAAAACTAATACAATATAAAACAATTTTTGCTTTTAAAAAACAGAAGTGATCTTTTACTTTAAGAATGATTAATTTTGTTAATTAATTTTTTATGAATTAAACGAAAAAAATAAAAAAGTAATTTTCAGAAACAAGGTGAAATATCCAAACAAAGGAGCTTAGTCATTTTAAAAAGTCTAATAATGTAGTGTAAGTGGTAACAACGATAGAGCCACAAAAAAATTAACTTGGCTCTACAGACAGACCAGTGATTTGAAACCAGTTGGAGCCATATAATGCGTATAAATTTATAATCAATAAATATATAAAGTATTCATGTTACATCAGCGAAGCAACCAACAGGAAAGATGGATGGAAGGAAGAATAAATGTGAAAATAGTTGGGGCCCATGCATGGAAGGCTTTGCCTGTCATTCTTAACAGGCCCCACTAAACGTGTCCCTACGACTCAAGTATTTTCTGATTTCTTCCATCCACATATCTTTTGCCACATTCATTTTCCTACTTTCTAAAAAACAATTAGACTAATTTAACGTTTCATTTTTGGAATATATATTTTTTTAATGTGACTCTTTATTTTCAATTTTTTTCATTTTAAATATTATTTTAATTTGATGTTCGATAAACTCGATTAATATTTTTTCAATTAAATATCATTTTCATGACTTTTTTATTAATATTTATATTATTATATATGTCTTTATATTCTTATAGTATGTTTGTTTACTAAATCATTTAAAAAAAATGAAATATTTTTAAGTTTTAAGAAATAATAAGATTGTAAGATAGTATTATTAAATAATAAATAAAAAATTAATTGAATGCACATGTCAAGACACTAGTATTAATTAATAATCATGTATATATTTTGAAATAATTTGATATATCGTTAACATCATTTGTATCTTGTATTAGGAGATTTTCAACATATCTATATTTAATATATTAATATATAAAATAAATGTTATAAGATATAATATATTAGGATGACACAAGTGATATCGAAAGACTTGACAATTTTATATTCTTAAACTTTTAGCTTTGTACTAACTTTTATAAAATAATAACTATATATATTTTTAATCATTTTTAATTATCATATTAAATAAGAAAATTTGGGATACGGTATTAGTTTTATATATATCTTGATATATTATATTATAATATATAAAATATTAAAAAATATGATATATATAATGTGAGGGAAGGAGAATAGCTTCTTGTCATTCAATAGAATGGCATCCTTTTTTGCGTGCAAATTTCTCTTTAAAATTCATACATCGTTTTGATAATGAAAGTGGTATTTCTTTTAGGGTAAATTACAGTTTATTACTATGTGGTTAGTTACTTTTTTATTTTATTATCGTGTAGTTTAAAGTTTAGTAATCTTTCACCTCGTGGTTTCCTCTTGTTAAATTTTTAACAAAAAATTTACAACTTTTAGTCAATTTTGAAATTAAATTATTATATTTTATGCTTAATAAAAGTAGTGCCTCTGGTTAATTTTTATTTTTAATACTTATTTTATGAATTCATTATATTCAACCCATTCCTTGAATTAAAATCAAGTTTATACATTTTATGTGTAATGAAAGAAGTGCTTCTTGTTATTTTTTATTTTTTTTTTATTTTTATAAATTATCATTATATCTAGCCAATTCTTCGCCTAAATTCAACTTAAACCAATTCAAAAATTCTTAAATTTTAGTTAATTTCTCCAAATTAAAATTAAATTCTTATATTTTATACTTACAATGAAAGGAGTTCATCTTGTTAATTGTTATATTTGTTGTCAATTTTTTGAATTATCATTATATTTAGTCGATTCTCTCAAATTGAACCTAAACCAACTAAAAAAAAAATTCAATTTTTAGCCAATTCCCTAAACTAAAATGAAAATTTTAATTCTATGCTTAATGAAAAAGTTCCTTGTTAATTTTTATATTTGATGAAAATATTTGGTGGAGGTGAGACTCAAGGGAAGTCGCTAAGGGTTAGGAATTTGAGATAAAATTAGGGAAATTAGCTTAACCAAATAGAAATTGAAGACTTAAAGGATCACGTGGTGCCAATTCCATTAAAAAACTAATGGTACAGAACCACATAAAGTGGAGAAATACAAAATAATACATTGACGAGTTTCGTACCACAAATTAAAGTAGTAAAGTAAAAAAGTGCTAAATCACATAATAATAAACTATAAGTAACCATTTTTTATATAAAACTATTGGCCTAAATTCAGTTTTAGTTTTGTGAGTATTGACCTAAATATATTTTTTATTAAGTATAACATTAATTTTTTATTATAAAAAATTATTACTTATAGAATTTATAATAAACGTGTATTAGATCATCACTCAAAAAATAACAATGAAAATTTTAATTTCATGAATGCACAGAGAGATCTTAATGCAAAAAGGGATTTCTATCTGTTATATGCAATTCATAGACTTAATTGTTGGGGAATTTTAAAAAATAACAATGAAAATTGATATTACATAAAATAATTTGGGCCTACTTAATTTTGTAAACGAAGAAATGATTAATTAAAATTGCAAAGTTCATTTATTTAAAAATTAAAATGCTGAGATAAATGACATAAATATTGAGGTGAATCATACGTGTTCCTATCTCTTTCTCTTTCATATTAACATTTCTTTTAAATAAACTGATGTAGGGATTGTTTTGAACTTTTGATGATGAAAATAAAAATAGAGGACCATTTTAAGACATTTTAAAAGTGTGAGACAATTTTAAAAGAAAATATAAATTTAAAGGATTAAAACATTAATTCATTCCAAAAATTATTATGATTAAACTCATAACTTCGAATAATATAATCCTTAGAAATATTGGTGGCTCACCGCCTTAGAAAGAAGATGGAGATGAGAAGAAACATTGCTCTCTTGTTAGGTTTTAGTCTTGGGTTTTGGGACTTTCTAATCTTTGTTGTTTTAATTCAAAGCTTTTAGTTTTTGTTTTGGGTCATAAATCTTCACCTAGTAGTCAGGGTTAAAAAATCCCAAAATCCCAAATTTTTAATTTTGTGTTTTATAAAGACCATGACAATTTTTATAAAATCATTTTGGGTACTTAGTTTTGATTAGTTTTGACTGGTCCAAACCAGTCTAACCTGTAGTCCAAGTTTACACCATTCAAACAGTTAGCTAGTCTGGGTCTTAAAACATTATTTATAAATACTAGCTACTACAGGGTTAAGGCAAATTTCTCATATAAGTGATCGAAACACGCTAGAGATTTAAAGTCAACAATTTTAAAATTTTTAATGTTTTAAAAAATTGGATTGAATTATAAGGGTTACTACCAGTAGGGTAATTTTAAAAATTTTTAAATCAAATTTTGTTTTTTTTATTTTTAATAATAATAATAAATTAATTTTAAATTTTAAAAATTTAAAAAAAGTAAAAAAAATATTATACATTTAAAAAAGTAAAAAATTTGAAGAAAAATAAAAACATTTTAAAAAATTTCAAAAATAATACTATAAATAAAAAAACAAAAAAATATTATAAAAAAAGAAAAAGAAAAATGGGGGAAGACGGTAACTTATAAAAAATATTTTTTTAAAATTATATCATATATCTTTATATATTAATATATAATGTATAAAAATTAATCAAATAAATAATCTAAGATAAAATTAACAAAATGAGACATACTAATATATGCGAAATATCCTTGATAACTTAATTATACATAAAACAAGTTCATAATCTTACATGATATAATATTTAATAATCAATAATATTGATTATAATAACCTTCTATATGATAAAATAAAATAGAACACATGCATAATTTTGATTTATATTATAAAAATGTTAAAATAATATTGTCTTGAGCTAAAAAAAACATGGTTCAAACGATGAGATTTCAATAATAGAAAAAGAAAGAAAAACGAAAAAAAAAACTACGTGAACCATAGTTTTTAGACAATTTTGATCGATTCAACACTTTTTTGTTAGCCAATTTAATGGGTTTGATTACACCTGATGTAGGACACTTAGCTAGAGAAGGGGACTAGGCGTGCCTGAGAAAAAGGTCCATTGCAGAAATTTTGTTTCTTTTTTTTTTTTCAACTTTTAGTATTTATTTTCTTATTTATCTAGTTGTCCTTATTAGGTGTTATTTTATTATTTTAGGACTTCTTTTATTATTATAGTTTTAAGGGCTTAGGGTCTTTTATTATTTTAGTAGTGTTATATATAGATGCTAGTGTGCCACTTACACACAGACTTTTGATAATTAATAGAGTTGCAGCTTTTTTAAAAAGTTTTATCTATATTTTCTAGTGGATTCCAGATTTTGGGTAATTAACGTTTGTTAATTCACTAGTTACTTTGCTTTTGTCTACGACAATTGGTATCAGAGCAAGGATTTGTCAGGGTTCGATGGTTAATCACGGAGGAGAAGGTGGAAGACCCATTGACATTGATATCGGGATAGAAGCCGTTTCGACTGCGATTGAAGAACAACGCAAGTAGATTGGCAAAAATTCGTGGACTACTTACTGGGTTGGGACTAAACTTTGCTAGGGGGTGAAATCTCATGGACATTGGGGCTGAGGGAGTTGTCCAGAGCTAAAACACCATGAGAGTGACTGAAGTCTGCAAGGTTCCCATGGGCATTGAGACTGAGGGATCGGAGTTGCCCAAGGCCAAAACGCTGAAGATATTAAGCTAGACTTGGATGCACAGGACGTGGGAGGTGCAGAGATGAAAAGAGAGCAAATTAATCTGGTTATGCAGCAAGTATTATGTTCCGTCAGACAAGGTGAACCACTCCATAGGCAAAACATCTTCAGATACTTGTGTGTTGTTGAAGGTACGATTGTGATTTGATAATAGATAATGGGAGCTGTAAAAATTTTGTGGTTAGGAAGTTGGTGGAGCATATGAATTTCCCACTAAACCTTATCCCACACCCTATTTAGTTGGATGGATGAAGAAGGGATTGACAATGAGGGTAACTGAAGTCTGCAGGATACCATTTCAATTGAGGAGCATTACAGGGAGGAAGTCATGTGTGATGTCATGATATGGATGACAGTCATGTTCTATTGGCGAGGCTGTGGCAGTATGTGAAAGTTAAAATGTACCAAGAGGGGAGGGTGAATTGGTACTATGTAATAAAATCAATTCTTTTTGTAATTTTTCAGAAATTATTTGAAATAAAACTTGGTTACTTAAGGTCCCTTAAAATTGTTAAGGTGCCTGAAAAACCTTGAGGTACCTTAAAACCATTTTTTGTCTAATTAGAAATTGAAACTTAAGAAAATTTAAGGGATGAGAAAGAACACAATAAATTTATTCTAATTCAACCTCAATGTGAGACCTATGTCTAATCCCCTTGACTCCCAAGGAAATTTTCACCACTAATTAAACAACCTTTACACCTTTGATTTTTCTTGTTCGCTAGTAACAAATAGTTTAACTACTAACTACAAATAGAGTGGTTTTTAAACTTACCACCAACTACAAAAATCAGAATTTGAGATGAGAGAAATGACTCTCTTTTAGAGTAGATAGGAAAAGCCTTTATGATCACAACACTCTAGCTCTTTCTCATACAATAGCTCACAAAAAATAAAAGACCAGTAGCTAAAAGGTGTTCTCACATAGATATTTGCATAGCTTCGATCATTTTCTCTTCTGCTTCAACTTTTCTTTTATAAATTTCAAGGAACTATTCATTACTGTTTCCTCCATTTAATGGATTTTTTGGATACTCCATAAACTCATTTTTCTAATTTTCCAAAACCAGATTTAGGAAGAAACTGATCTGACTTTTATCTTGTCTGTTTATACGTTGATCTCCTTTCCTTTTTCGATCCTCCATCAAGCAAAGTTAATCTTGATGATTTCTTTCCTCCAAGATTTCTTCTTTCATATTTGTAGTATTTCCTCCTTCTTGATTCTTTCCTTGTGGATTTTCAATGAAATCTGGTCGAGACTTTTTCTTTAGAATTTTCCTTATTATGCTGCTCTGTGTTTCTAATACTTCCTCCACATTTTCCTCTTTTCTTTTAAATGAGCTTTCTATTTTCAAAGAGTTGAAATCTGTGGACTGTATTGCTCCATCAGTGTTGTCTGAATAACATTGATTGTGTCTTGATATTCTCACTTGTACATTGCTTCACCTTTGATACACATTCAGACATGGTGAGTTTGGTCTTGTTGTGGTCCACATTCATTTTGTCTTTTTAGTCTCACTCTTTCTTTCTTCCACCTAAGCAAAATTTACACAAATAAATTAGTTTGACTTTTCTTTGCCTTTTGTATTTTTGTTTCTTCATCAAAATTCAAGGTCAACAGTATGATGTGGATGCCATATATAGAGTCGGGAGAATGTGTATTTGCTCACTTGGAGAAGTCACAAGACTGCTTTAGTTCCAACAAAGAATACTGGTTTTAGACCAGAAGCTCCTAGAGTGAAGGGTCAAGCGTTTCTAACAGTGGCGAAGTCCAAGCATGAGTTCGAGCTTGAATCGAAGGAGACAGGGGAAGTTCATGTGGTGGTAATGAAGGCACCAGTTGTGAGTATTCAGAAGGGTACAACGAAGAAGATAAGTGACAAAGTGCAACAATTACTAGGAAAGTTTAGAAGTTAGTGTATGAAAACTTACCTAACCAACTACAATATATGAGAAATATTCAACACCAGGTATACCATATACTCGAGACAAGCTTGCCTAACCTCCCACACAATCATATAAGCCTCGAAGAGGGTGAGATTTTGAGAGGAAAAGTTGAGGAGTTATAGAGGAATGGGCTTATCTGTAAGAGTATCAATTCTTTTGCAGTTCAGACTTTACTAATGCCAAAGAAGGATGAGAATATGTGGGCCTTTAAGCTCAAGAGTGGGGACGTTGTATGGTGAGATTTAGGAGGGATCCATTTATTCGGCATTAACTCAAGGGCGAGCTTTTTTCAAGTAGAGGAGACTAATGTAGGATACTTAACCATATAAAGGGGCTAGGCGGGCCTAAGAGAGGAGTCAACTACAATAGTTTTGTTTCTTTTTATTTTTAGCTTTTAATATTTATTTTCTTATTTATCTAATTGCCCTTATTACATGTTATTTTATTATTTTAGGACTTCTTTTATTATTAAAGTTTTAAGGGCTTAGAGTCTTTTATTATTTTAATAATCTTATATATAGATACTAGTGTGTCGCTTGCACATAAACTTTTGATAATTAATAAAATTGTAAATTTCTTTAAAGAGTTTTCTCTATAATTTTTGGTAGAATTCAAATTTTGAGTCATTAATATTTGTTAATTTGTTAATTACTTTACTTTGATAGCGTCAAGACTGATGGAAGGATCATTTTTTTAGTCCGACTTGTTGGTCCAATCCGATGTGAAGAAAACATGGAAAGATTTTGTTGGGAGGAAATAATGAAATTTGTCATCCCTTTTATTTTGGTTCAATAGTTTTATATATTGACTTTCCTAAATCAACATGCTTTATCAACTATAACTGAGCCAATAGAATTTATGAATATATTGAACCATCATGTGCCTTTATCATTTAGTATTTATAAATATTTATAATAATGATTTCAACTATCATTTGTTAATCAACATGATTCTTTACATCGAAAGTCATTTTATTAATAATTTATTTTCAATTTAATTCTTTCAGAAGCTTGACTGCTATGACTCCAACAATCGAATGTTGGTCTTTAAAAACCTATTTTGTACAAAAGAGTCAACACCAATTGACCGTTATTCTTTGAATTTGTGTTAAAATTTTTTTAGTAGCAACCAATATATCGTTCTTACACTTAACAGTTCATTTTTTTTAATGAACGCTAACAACTAAATCTTTTTTTTTATGAAATATAAAAATTCATTAAAAAATAAAGCTCTATAGCACTTACAATAATTATAACAATTTTAGATCTTATAATAACATGTAAACATATAATAGTTTCTCATTGAACTAAATGATAAATATAAGCTCTATTAATCTCATAAATTGTATCTTTGAGATGAAAAATCTTTATTATCATTACGGATGCAGCAAAAAGATAATCATGTATGTCTACTTAATATGTCATATATAACAAATTTCATAATAACATAATATTCTTGAATCATAAGAAAAAACGACTAGGAAAACCTTCATTAAATGAAAAAAGAAACTGCAACCAAAGTGGTAGGATTAGAAAACATTTTGATCTACCAAGAAAGGTAAATCAAAAGATAAAAAATCTTTCATGTCTACCAAAAAAAGCATATAGGAAAAATATCTTCCTTAAATTGACTGATATTTTGCTAATAGTTAGTTTAACTTTTGATATATTAAAATAATAAGAGTAAATTATTTTTCCCTCCCCTGAAATATACCTTAATTACACGGTCCTCCTTTTTATTATGAAATATATACGAACCTCTCTTAAAAATTAAAAAATTATTATAACTTAACTGTTGAATTTAGTCTTAATTAAAACATTTACATATCTAAAATACATTTGTAAAAAATAAAAGCATGTGAGACTCAAATAATTCATTTATTCATTCACTCTTAATAATATTGATGTAAAAGAAGAAACAAAAATATACTGAATAATTTTCAGAAGCTTTTTTATAATCAGTAATAGACAAATTTAAAAAATTCAAACATTTTGAACAATTTTCAAAACTTTTTTTATAATAAATAATAAAAAGATTTAAAGATTCTTAATAAGTATTTTAAACATATAAATTATTTAACTAAATTTAAATTTAAAATTAAGTTAAGTTGTAATATTATTTTAACTTTTAAGGAATGTTTGTGTATATTTTTATAATAAATAACAAATTCATGTAATTAAAATATCTTTTATGAAAGACGAGGATAATTTACTCAAATAATAATCATTAGCAAATAATTGACCGTTCGTCTAGCGACAATAGTCGACCGTTGCTGAAACAATTTAGGCCTAACTTAAGCTTAGTTGATGCTCCACTTCATAGAGGGAACACAAAGGGCCCAAAATTTTCACAATTTCCCCATGCCTTAGAAAACAAGTACGTCATAAGAAAAGTCTTTTACACACCAAATTTAAAAATAAATAAATTAAATCACAAGACCCTACAAGTAGAACATGAAGAACTTATGCTATAATGGCAGTCCTTTTCTTATTCATAGAAATAATCATTAACTAGAATTATGTTTATACAATAACTTTACTTTAGTCTAAGTCAATATTAAATTATTAGTAACTACCCAATCTATACCTCAAAAAAATAAAAATAAAAGTAACTTTCACATTTTAGTGTCAATTCGAAGACATTGTTTTATGCTCTATAGTCAGCGAATTGAACATTCCAATTTTGTGGTCTATCTTTGTGCCTACCATGGAATAAGTGGCTAGCACCCATTGTAAAATTGTGGGCTATCACATAATGGTTTTGGCTTTTCTTTTTTAAAAAATTATTATTTTATTTTGTATTTTAAGTGGTACTGTAATTTTGAATAGTGCCCCATGATATAATGTTTTAGAATGCAATACTTTTAAAGTTACTACGATGATAGACCAAGCTGGGCCCCGGTCTTTCCCAAAACAAAGATCTCTTGCTCGTTTTTGAGGTGATTCGCTTCCTTGTGAGACTGGAAATCTCAAATGAACTTGACGTCCCCATGTCTCGATTTTATCCTCATTATCACATTAACGTAATAGTTTGCCTACACTTCATCAAGAATCATGAAATGCATCACACCATTATATTGTTTGTCATGTTGTAAAAGTTTTTACTATTTTCGCTAGCATCTCTATATATAGAAATAGAAGAAATTTAGAATTTTACTTATAGTCTAACTCCACTTTTAAAAATCAGCTTATAAGAGGAAAAATCAACTTATAAGAGGAATAATTATTTCATATTTAATCTTTCTACACTTCTGATATGGTACTTTTCAACACTCTCTCTCATTTCGAAGGTGATAAGTGTATTATTCTCCCAATTACAAGGTAGGTCCTTGGATCATTTTTTCTTTTTTTGGATTTTCTAAGATGACTCTAATACTAAGAAAAAATTTAGAATTTCAACTATAACCTAACTCTATCCTTAAAAACTAGCTTGTAAGGAAGAGGATTGTTAAAACTTATATTTCATATTTGATTGCTAAGGCTTATATTTCGTATTTAATTTTTTTATACCTTTAATGTGAAAGTTTCTAACAGAAATAACCTCAATTCATCAGGATGTTTTCGATCACTCTTATCATTATTTTGTCAAAATACTTTCAGAGTAATTTATCAATTTAACCATCAAAGTGGACGACCGAGCCATTGCTCTTATGTACAGCTAACCTTTTGTGCTCACACATATCATTGTAAAAAAGCTCTGAAACATCACTAAAAACTATTTTTCTTTAATTATGTCTTTTAGAAATTATGGAATGGATAAGATGAAGTAATGGTGAATGGATGGATTAATATCAGCAGAAAGCAAAAACTTTGTGTGGTATTGGGGGTTTGTAAAATCCCAGTGGGGTGGTTGATGGAGGGGTCCTTATAAAGACTAGGAAACAGATCATTTTAAAGAAATTGGATAGAGGGCCACCCACAATTAACTATTATCTCATCACCTTTTCCAGTTACTGTGTTGCATTTTCATCTGACCAAATCTGCATAAAAAATATTAAATATGTATTGACATGATAATTCTCTGTTGGCATCTAGAAGGAGAATTTCTTATACATACTTAATCTACCAAAATTTAATAGATTAAGAATCTATTTGGTGGTATTTTTAAAATTTTGACTATTATAGAAACTATTTTTCAAAATTTTTAAAACGATATAACAGAAAAATAATTTAGTTGATCGAATATTTTGATAACTGTTTTTAATAATGCTGTTAATATTTAAATTTTTGTATTTGAGTGAGAAAATTTTTAAAGAATAGTAATTTAAATTTTTAATTATCTATCATGGAAGAAACTTTAATTTCTTACTATGTTGCTATTCAAAAAGTAATTTTTCGTGTTACTCCAACACACACAAAACAAAAAAGATTTTTGTAAATAATTTTTTCTTTCATGAGGATGCGACTTGGGAACCAGAAGCCCTCATGAAAGAGAAATACCTATTATTGTTTGGTATGTTCCCTTACTGAATGAATCTTAGTATTTTCTTTCTTAGAATTCGAGGACGAATTCCTCTTTAAGGAAGATATAACTTGTAATGCCCTAAAAAAATAAAAAATAAAAAATAATAATAATAATAATTTTCAAAAAATTTGTTAAAAAGCCTTCTTCCCCTTTTTAAAATACCACATTCGAAACTCTCTCCCCTCTCCCCTGTTGCGGTGCTAATACAGAAGAAGGAAATCTCTCATTCTTGCTCGTGTATCTCCCCCGTAAAGCCACCGCCGTCCACCGCAAACACCGACGTTGCCCAGTCGTCGGTCACAAGCCGCCGTCATGGTGGCTAAGGGAACTCCCCGGTGTACTCCGTTCCTCCTGCAACGAAAGAGTCGTGAGTGCGCCTCTTCCCTCTGTCGCCGTCGCCCCTGTCCGGTCGTCACCCACCGCCGGTCAGAGCCATCAGTCATCGCCCATCTGACTACCACCTCCGGTCACCGTCGAGTAGTCGTGCCATCGCTTGGAGCGTACTGTACAGTGGGCGTTCAAGAGGGTTCAATCCGTTGAGGGAAGATTTCAAGGCCAAATTCTGTAGTTGGGGTTAGTTTTCTTCTCTTCTCCACCTGAGTTTGAGTAGTACAGATCCAAAATTTTGGTATTCTTCTTAGTTGGAAACCTTTGAATTTCTGAATTTGTTGGGGTAGTGTTCTTCGTACAAACCCAAACAGGACAAGAACAATTGGTGACTTTCTCTGTAGAACCCAATCTACCTTGGCAAAATACAGTTACAAATTTTGCTAACTTTCTGATTATGGAAATTCTAAAATTTATGAAGATAACTTTGAAGCCACCATTTCTTTATTCCTTTTCAATTTTATGATAGATATTGGACATTTAGAATTTAGTCCTGAGTGTTCACCAACTGGTTGATAAAATGCTAGAAAGCAAACTTAGTATACTAACAGGTTATGTATATGTGTTTGCACATAGGCTTGTCTAAATTCAATCTGTTGGGACCAACTCAGTCTTAAAGTAGAAACATTTGGAGCTTGGTTATTAAGTCTCTAAATTTAGCGAAGGTGAGTGGATTCTTACTTACCCCTTGATGCATGAATTATTAAAGTTTACTTTGTGGACAATGATGTTATTTGAGTAGATTTTGAGGAAAGTAATATATATTTATATGGGAATTTATTTTTTTGTCCATAGCATGAAAAGTATCTAGACTTTGATATTTCGAAAGTCTGAATGGTATAAGTATTATGAAAATAAATTTAGAACTGTAATCTGGGATCCATAATAGAGTGGTGGTAGAACCACTAGGTGCACCTAGGTCGCAACCTTTATCAGTTGAGGGCAGTTCCTGATAAAGGGTACTTCTGTCAGTGAGTGTAGTTCCTGACAGAAGGTTGAGTGTTATTGTGAATGGTTCCTCCGGATGAGAATGCCCGGAAGAGAATAGGAAATTTAGTTTCCCTTCGGTGAGTGCAGTTCCTGAAGGTGAGGATCAGGTTACCCTCCAGTTGAGATTTATCCTCTGGAGTGGGAACACTTTTTTCTCAATTTAGGTTCTCCCCTATATATTGATGGATCCTATGAAATTATACTTTGATTAAAGTACTATTGGATACACTATTATTTAAAATTTCATATTATGTAAAATATGATTATGAAGTAAGAATTATTTTCTTTCCTGAATGTCATGTGCATTAGGTGCTTCTTATGTTTAAGAGTACAAAAAATGAGATTTCATATTATTTTAGCAGTAATGCACGTTACATGATGGGGTTTATGTATCAATTGGTAAGTTTGTTTTCTATTCACTGAGTCAGTGGATTCACCCCTCACTTTAACATTTTCATATCAACAGATTGGGGATTTACCTTCAGCTCCGCCTGCACCTTTTGAACCTGC
>JASKGM010057596.1:7425-18465 GCA_034509205.1 Ceratonia siliqua | reverse complement strand
TAGTACAACGAGTCCAAGGGCTGAGTGAATTCATATGCTGAGAGTACTTACGTAAGTTAATTTAAATTTCATTAAACTTTAATATTATAGGTTAATTTCTTTTTAATTTTGTTTTCAAATTACTTTTCACTAATTATGGTTTAACTCATGTAGAAATCTTTTGAAGATCTCAAAGCCAATACTCAGGAGTTGATAAGTTCTCCCATCGATAACAACTATTTATGGATAGAGGTTGTCGGTGGGAAGAAGAAAGGGAGGATTTATGGGTTAGGTTTTCAAGCTAGTGTGGTGCACATGGCTGAATTAAGCCAAACACTATAAGCCAGGATCTTGAAATGTTGAATGTGGTGAGAGACCTCGAAGATCGATTCTAGCAGAAGTAGACTCATTAGAACAGGAACTCGAAGACAGATTCTAGCTGAAGCAAGCTCAGTTGGAACAGAAACTATAGATGCTCAAGTAACTAATCAATGGCATTACTCATTCTGTCCCTCCCCCTCTTGATCCCCAGTCCCTTATCGCTGATCGCATTGATGATAAGAATGATGTAGAAGATGATTATTGATTACTAATCAATATACTTTGTTTTGATTAACTTCCTAATATTGATATTGATCATGTCTACTTAATTTATTTATGTTGAATATTTAAATTGTAACTTAATTAAAATTAAAGTATAAATTAATAAAAATAAAATTTTATAAAACTAATTTTATAAAATTATAAAAATAATTAAAAATTAAAAATTTTATTATTTTTTACGGCCACTTTCAGTCAGAAATTTCTGATGGCCTTATTCTGTCAGACACTTTTTACGGCTGCTTCTAACAGCCTAATTACGTCATTCATTTCTAACGGCACTTTCTGACTGCCCCTTCTGACATTATTTCTGTCAAAAATTTTTGACGCCCATGTTCCGTCAGAATGTCTGTCAAAAAATTCTTAACGGCATAAAATATGTTAAAATATCCATATGTGGCACGCATAAATACTAACGGGTTAAAATTCGTCAAAAAATTTATCATATACGATTTTTTTTATGAATTTTTCCTCTTTTCTAACAAATGTTATCCGTCATAAAAAACCTGTTTTTTCATAATGTCAACGTTGTGCACCTCCTAAGCAAATGTTACACATACATGAAGAAGGGTAACTATCATCCTGCAATACAAGGCTTAACAAGAATTAACAACTGGAAAGTAAAATGACCTACTATAACACGACTATAGTTAATGATGGTAGTCCCTTAGCCACGTGGGTGCCTTACAGCCGTTCTCTGATGTGGAATTATTCCCTTTTGACCAACTGACGTGTCATCCATGCTCATATCAAAATCCCATTAAAAATGTAAGCTTAATATCTTATAATTTACTTTATCGATATATCTTTTATGAAGCCATAGAGTTTCTCCAATTCCTCTGCATAGACAATAATTAAGCAATGCTATCTAAGAAGCAAAGATGGCCAAGTTTTAAAGGGTTTGGTCACCGCACATGCAGCAGAATTAATGCTATCTAGCCGACCAACATACAAAGTCAGTGTTAACGTAACCTTGGAAACAACGATACTTTCAATATTTGTTTCCTTGTCAATCACAAAAACACTTGAAGTCACTCAAAGCACAAGTAACAGAACAATATTGAATCCCACGAATTCAGATAGTTGAATTTGGACTTTTATTTTATATAAAAATTTATCGGGTTTTTGAGATTAAATCTTTTAAAAATTGATCAAAACTAAGCTTTAGGTCCGGTCCATGATCAAGTTGAATTCTATATAAACACACTACTTTCACTGCTTACGTCCTCGTCCACACTTTGATTGAAATTCAGAGAGTCTCCAAAAGCAGGAAGATCTTAGTGTTGATTATCTTATTGGAAAAGCTATAATGGATTCTCTGTTTACATCCTCGTCCACACTTTGATTGAAATTCAGAGTCTCCAAAAGCAGGAAGATCTTAGTGGTGATTATCTTATTGGAAAAGCTATAATGGATTCTGAGAGCAAAAAGGCCAAGTGCTTGAGGAAAATTCTTGCAAGGAATGCTTCTGTGGGGTGCTCTTCTCGTATCTATTACTATCGGAATAGTGAAGGGGTTCCATTCAAATGGGAAATGAAGCCTGGAATAGCGAAAGATCCACCAAAGGAAGAGCTCCCTGCACTTAGCCCCCCACCAGCACTTCTCAGCTTGGGGCTTCCCAAGCCATCCATTGAAGAGCCTAAACCTTCTTCATCCTGGTCAAGGCTAAGGTTCTGGAAGAGAAACAAAGAGAGTGGAGAGAGCAAGAACGTCCATGAAAAGACCCAGGAATCTTCAAGGGATAGTGTTAATGGCTTGGATATCGGATTTGAGTGCAGCTCTGATTCTGAATCTATGGCGTCGCCGTGTAAATCGAGTTTTTCTTCTTCTTCTTCTTCATCTTCATCATTCACGAAGCAGTCAAGAAGCTCAGAGAGTGGTACCAGAGAAATTTATGGGAGGCCCTTGAGTTGTATTCCCATGCATGTTAGCAAAATTCTGGTTTCAATTGCAAGGCGAGATTGATATTATATAGATTCCCTTCTGCTTTTATACTTCACATAATAATGTCTTTGGATGTAATATAGATCTGTTTAGTCTCAAGAAAGTTTCTAAATTGAACTTAATTACTTCAATCTGGAAACTTAAAGATGAAAAAGCTGCAATTAGATTTAGAACTAGGTTGAAATTATTGAAACACTTTGCATACCAAAAATAAATAATGCAATTAAGTACAATTTACTGATTATTGATCATCATATATCAACACTAAATGTTAGGAATTGTAATGTAATTTTTCAGCTAAATTATATATATTTTTTCATTTCATTAATGATTTTTCAATCTTATCAAGTGTTGTCCAGAAAGCAGAATACATAGGAGGCTTTTAACAACATATTCAATTTTTTTGGCTTAGCTGTAATTTTTAAATTACTGTTTAAAATATTTTTAAAATTTTAAGTTGGTCATAAAAAAAAACTTTTAATTTGATTATTTAATGTTTTCATTAGCAAAAGAGTCTTGTCATTAATAAATAAATTAATATGACTTAACCTAATACACTTGATTTTTAATCTGACTTAATGAAGAAACTATTTTGTCATAAAATACACATTAGAAAATTAAGAGAAAAAATCTTTTGAGAACTAAATTAAACATTTGAAAATCTTTCAAAATTTAATACAATTTTTTTTTTTTGTGTGGATATTTTTGGTAGATTGACTGTAAATTTATTAGTTCTCTTAAACAATGATACAGAACAACTTATTGTGTTATTCTTACATAGAAAATATAAATGACTCGTTTTTGTTGTTGTCAAAAATGCCTCAAATAACAAATATCATTAAGCAACTCGTATCAATATTATTTTTGGATATATAAAACTTAAAACTAAAATTAGAATACATCACAACAGCCCTAAATAATCTGTTTACATGTGAAGACATTGATTTGATTTTTGGAAACTACGGCCTTCTGTATTTCTCCCACCTTACAATTACATCATGAATTTCACTAGACCCTGTAGTAGCATTATAAAATACTTACGCAGCCAATATCAAATGCTATTTAATTTGATGATAATCCTTGTGACACCTATAAATATCTTCTCTTTTTCCCTCTGTAAGCAGTTACAACTTACAAGGGTACAATAATTAATTATAGTGACATACTAATTACAATGATATTACACCTTAGGTGGCTTGTTAACACAAATAAGGGATAATGGCAGTGCAAGGCAAGATTAGTTGGTTACGGAGGCTGACAGCGCCAACTTGATTAATCATGTAAAGAACTAAATCAGTCTCCACAGCTTTTGCTAGTTACACACTGCCTGTAAATAAATCAAGAAGAAACAATATCACAAAGTAGGCACCAGTAATGTGATACATTCAGAAAGTGATGACAGATCTAATACAAAATGAGAAGTAATGCCAGCTACAACTATACCTCATTTGGTATTAGAAAGCCACTAATTACCAGTGTTCTTTAATTTGATGATAAAATTTCAACTTACATGTTTGAGTCTTATGAAGCATACACTAATCAAAGTTTCAAGTGGGGATAATTAAAATATTTAATTAAATACAAGAATCAGTAATGGAGACCTCACAAATTGCTGATCCAGCCATGCCAATACAATCCCATGAACTAGTGATCTATTATTAACAAAAATGCTCTTCTTTCTTTGCAAGTTCTTAAAAACAGGATTATAAGCCCTATCACCTTAATAAACATAACTATTATAGGAATTTTATCAAAGATTAAGACCCACTAGGCAAAATGACAACAAAAAAATTATTTGCATTAGCATTTTAAGATACCAAACAGATAAAAATAATAATCCTTGCAAGAAGAAATACCAGGAATCCTCACCAGACATTTAGAGAAATATTTGATCATGTTAAATTAGGTTAGTTGTAAACTTGAAAAGTCACATAACAAAATTTTCATCCTAAAGGGAAAAAATAAGGCAAACAAATACATAATACATACCTCAGCTGGTGACGGGGTGATAGATTGCCTGTAAAATTAAATAAGCAACTAAATTTACTGCATCTATGCATAATTAGAAATAGTACATCACAGATCTAAGGCACACTGAAAGTACCTTCGCCTCTCAGACTTTGCAAGATGTTTAGACATTATGGATGCCTGGAATATAACCCATTACAATATTAGTCTTGTAACTAAATATGCAATGCATTGTCAAATAAAACATACACTGACAGTAAGAGAAAAAGACCACCACAAAGCTAGATTTGACGGTACAGTTGAAAAGCATGAATGAGAAAAAGTGGTCACTTGGTTTTCTTTCTTGAAAGAATAAAAGATCATGAATGGAGGTACATGTTTTATGAATTCAATTTAATGAATATATTATTTGTCAAAAGAGAAGCATGACTCCAAATGTAATTACTTATCCAAGTTCTTTCCAATTTTGAGAAACAAAAGCCTCAAATATCAAAAGTAATATGGTTCACCTATTATCATCCAGGGATTATTATTAATATAGGCTTGCTTGAGCAGACAGGCACAAGCAATACTGCAACACCAGCCCATAATTGAATTGCAAGTTAGAGCTTCTGCCTTCTGGTCAGGAAACCTCATTCAATGTAGTATAGATAAAAGATACAAGACAACATTGCCAATCTTCTTCTTTTTTCTATTGTTTATTTTCTGGACAAGTTAATGATTTGCATCTAACTTGTGATTGCAAAAGCATAAAACTTTACCTGCTCCTGTATTATGCTCCTTGCTTCAACAAGTTGAGCTTCAAGCTCGAGTTCCCTCTCAGTTGCTTCTGAGGTAACTTCTGCTCCTTTCTGAGCATCTTGCAATTGAACCATGCGCTCCTTCATAATTCAAGGAATTAAAAACCAAAAACAATTCATATCCACAAATACTTCGATATGGAAAGTGATAATGATAAACAAATACCTTGATGGAAGTCATCTTGGTTCGAAGACTTTCCTCTATTTGATCTCTAGCCATATGAAAAGGAAGGTCAAATACATCCTGCAAATAGCAAACTCATTAATTTCATATAGTGGTTTGCCATTGGGAAGGATGTAATTGAAAATTAAAAAGTTTCCATACCATTCTCCCAACCAATGGAGATCGTGAAGGATCACTTTCAACTCTTTCATTGGCAGTAAGAGGTTGCTTTGATGGCCCATCAGGAGCATTTAAGAAATCACGCATATCCATCTGTAAGCAGTGCACTCGCAAATCTCAGACTTCTTCATAGCCAAACACACAGAATGACAGCTACTAAAATCTCAGGATGGAAAAAAATTATAGAAATAAAATGCATGAGTTAAAACACATAATCACACAGATATAATTTTAAGGTGCCAGCTTCTTGTGGAAACAGTTTTTCATGCAGCAAACTACAGTACCACGGCTCTGTGTACAAAGGATAGAAAGTTCCTGTTCCAAAACCAAATTAAACATACTGAACTGGTGTCACAGTTACCAGTTGAACAATTATCCCAACTTTTAGCAAACTAGAAGTTGCTACTATCATTCAACAGTTTAATACAAGGTCGTTATTAGTCAGCCAAGCAAAAATGCAAGTATTCACATTTGAGAGTGGCAACTTTGTGCTAATTCTGATGGGCAAGATTTAAAAGAATCCAGGCCAATGTTGCCACCAGTCAAAGACCCTGCTTTAGAGAGCAGACCATAACCTAATAACGGCTTTTAGCCATTGATGAAGAAAATTACAGGAGATGCTAAAAACCACCAATACCACTAACTTGAGTAATTAGTCATTGTTCTTCATTTTGCTCTCTCCTCCCTCAGTGAACATGGTCTTGCACCAGTTTCCATCATCCAAAAGTTTATTTTCAAAATACATCAAAATTTTCAAATTGTCGAGTTTATGTCAGAAATCTGTCCATAAAATCAAAATTTTTAAAGAAATATACACAAATCCATGCACAGGTTCACACACACAGATATTCATACAGGAAGAGAAGAGAAGAGAGTGAGAGAAGTACTCTTAATCAAATTGAAGGCAAGGTGAAATATGAAGAGTAAATGGCATACACTGGATGATAACATACAGCAAATATTGGTGGAGGATCCAAAATCACATCTTAAGGAAATAAAACAGATCATGGGCGGAAGAAACACATATTACATTCATAAACTGATCTAAAAGAAATTTCAGCAATTAACAACATCAATCAATGATCAAGGGCCTACCTGCATCGATCTCAACAAGGCTCTTAAATCAGCATTCTCAGCCACCAGTTCGTGATTTTTGGCCTCATAAGTATCCACCTTTCAATATTTAAAGAAAAAATCAGTGTCCAAAATACGAAAAGTTATAACAACAGGGTCAAAAGATATCAAGCTGCATACAATCTTTTTATAAAAATCATTGTCAGCCTTCTTCCCATTCCATGTTCCACGTTGCCTCCCTTCCTTCTGTTTACACAATACACACATCATAAATACCAAATTAACATGAAAATGAAAATCTGCCAACAAAAATGAAACTACTTGGATAGTTGATACCTGAAGCAAATTCATTATCTCCATGCCCGACCTAGATTCCTTCTTCTTCTCCATCAACACTTGGTTTAGCCTCTCCTGCAACTTTATGTATTCCTTTTCCCTCTTCTTCATCTCATGCATTTGTTGAGTCCTTACTTGCTTTGGCAGCACCAGCATATTTATGTTGATAAGTGTCAGAATTTGTCCATTTTCAAGTGGTGGTTGCCAAGCAAGGTGCAACAAGAAACAATGTAGATCCAGTTTCTAACCTGATTGCCAATAACCATTCTTTGAAATTCATCTCGCTCTTGTTGTAACTTCTCAATTTGGGCTTTGAGAGCTGCTCTGTTTTTAGCTTCCTAAACAGGAAGTATTTTCATAGGAATTAACAAAAAAAATCAAAGCAATCTAGTAGCATTACTTAGTGAAATAGGAAATTGTTAAATAATTTGTATAATTGATACACTTTGACTTTTACTTTAAGTAATATAATATGTTTTACATTTGCCATAACAAGATTTTTTATCTATCTCACCGTTCTAGTAATTGTTGCTATCTCCCTGTCTTTGGCCTGCAGTTGTCCTTCAAGCCTCTCGACTTTGGCCTCCAATCTTGACGCGTCTGATAATAGTCTACGACATCAAAAGATATTAGGAAAAAAATGTCCAATCAGCTATTTATGACAGCTAAGTGGAATTCTGATGCTGGTTTGACTAGTACAAATAAAGACTAATCCTGAAATTAGACTTCCAAAATATCATTGCCACAATGTGGGTCTACAATCTACGACACAAACATACAAATTTCTTCACACCGATATACAAAAAATCATAGCACTGAAAAACAGTTTGCATAGAATAATTGAAGGAAAAAAAATACCCATAATTAAAATTCACGAAATTAAAAGCCACTTATTGCATTTTAATTTAAAAGGAAAGGTCAGTAAAAGCTGCAAAACCAACTAAAAATTTGTTCATAGTAGACTAATAGAGGAATGTCCAGGAAAATAAATTGTATCGCATACCAACAACACAAATCCTCAGCAAAACTAGTATCTAAGCTTCCAAGGAATGGATACGCCAGCGAAGAGATTAATTAATAGTAATACTAATTGAGATAATAAGGTATACAGTATATTTACCGTTGTCTTTGTTCGTTAGCAGACTCTCTAAATTCAACATCACGCTGTCTCTGCTGAAGCAAGAAGTATATGCAATTGCAAGTTCGTGCAATGGAAACCTACCAACAGTAAAGCCAGACGTTAAAAACAATAACTTTATCCTTTTTCCAGAAAACAAGCTACAGAATCGAAGATCAATTCTCACTGGGTCATTTGCGAAAAGATCGAGAGAAGCTGGAAATCCAAATGTAACAAGCGATTGGTTCAAATACTTGGTGCAATGCTCCAAATTCCCCGTATTGGCAAAAGTGTATTCTCTAAAGAGAAAGAAGGGTTAAAAAAACAGACACCTCAATACATATAGACACAAACATGAAAGTAAAATACACAATGAGGAAGGTGTTTGAGCAAAACCCAAAACCCTATGGACCAAAACTGCAGAAACGCAAATGTGCTATGCAAGAGAACGAAAGGGGTAACTGTAACTCACCCGATTGTGATGGGAGGCTGAGAATGAGAAGATTGCTGCGAAGAAAGAGAGGAAGGAAGAGTTAGAGAGAAATGGGGAGAGGGAGAATGTGGAGTAAGGTTTACGGGTATTTTACCCTAAGATCGAAGTCTCCTTCAATGGCTGGCAACGACATTGTTGAGACTTGAAAGCTTCTTCAAACTTCAGATAAGCAAGTAATGTAATATAGTTCTCTGCAAATGAGTGTAGATCTAGCCTCAGCGGAATTTGAAAAACTTATAAAAAAAAAAAATCTAAAATTTTGAAGGGGAAGAGAAGGAGACGGCAAATTTATAATCCGCTGTAGTCGGAACTACAGTTTTAATTTATATTTCCAGGGCAAAATGTACAAATAGTTACTGTTTTCATGACGTGGCACTTTCGGACTCGTTACGAGGATCAGAAGATATCTGCTGTTGATCGCATTTTACCTAAAAATAATGGCGCGAGGTCCCACGCAGTCACGCCTGGTCATCTACCAATTTGCCTCTGCCGTTTCAGGCTTTAATCCATGATAGAAGGAACACTGTATTTTCCTGTATAGAAATTTTTATTCGAATTTCTACTTCATAAATTATGATTAGTAATGTTAGTTATATATTATTTTTTTACGTAATTTTTATATTTTTTTTATATTTATTATAATATTATTATCTATTATTTATCATATTTTTATTATAATATCAATTATTAAAAATAAAAGTACAACAAAAAAATATACAAATAATATTATTGTATTATTAAATGTCTCACATTTAATTAGTTTTTTTAGTTATATTTTATTAAATTAAAAAATATAATCAAAAAAATAATTAATAGATTAAATGAGCAATATAAAAAAATTTAATATATTAATAAAATTAGTTACTTATAAAGCACAAAGATAATATAATAATATAAATTTAATATATTAATATGTTGACATACATTAATAAATTTGTCCGATCTATGCTTTTTTTTTATTTTTGTGATTATATATGTAATTAATTAAATGTTTTTATAAAAAAATTATATTTTAATATGTGGTTATTATTAGACCATTCACTTGTTTTTATATTTTTATTTTATAAATAGTTATTAGAATACCATTAGATTAAAATCTCCTAAAGTATATATATTAATATAGATAAATAAATTGGTGAGAGTAGTCCTTGATAGGGTAAAGGGACAACTTAGGAATAAAAATGTTGTATATCAATATAACTTCTAAAATGAGTATAGATAAATCTATATTTTGTTATTGCATCATTAAAAAACATTTTCAAAGAATACAATGTGACATAAGACATTTAAAAATAATTTATCAAAATAAAAAAAAATTAGACTTTATAGTTGTGAATGTAAAAGTGAACAAAACATAAATCAGATAAAATTTTTATTTGAATTTTTATACTTTTTTTATGCAAAATATTGAAGATCATTATTTTAAATATTTATTTTGTCTATTTTTTCCTATTTCACTTGCAAATCTGATCGTTGTTCTTGTTTTAATGTTATAATACAAAACCAACAACTGTATCAATTATCATGTAGATCTGATCATGTGACAATGTATTGTTTGCACAAGCTCACATAGATGGCATATGGAATAAAGACAAAAATAAATTATATACAATCATTTTGTTTAAAAATGAATTTTTTTATTTTTAAATATATCATATTTTAGAATGGTATAAGAATGAGTATTATTCTCATACTTAATTAATACTCACAAATTTTGACTATTTGAATATGAGTACATGAGAGATAAAAAATTAGTCTAAGTTTAAGCATTTTTATTATAATTTGTACAGGTTTGGGTAATACTATATACCAGCCATATTCATTATATATACTAGTGGTTTAAGAATTTTTAATTTAAAATAATTATTTGTTAATTTAATTTACTTTTTATTTTTATTACTCCGTATAAGTAAATGACATTGTTATTTTTCAAAAAAAGATTGTGGTAGGAGTTATTGATAAAGTAAAAAGTTAATAGGCAATATAAAATTTTGAATAAATTATCCTTCCTTTTCTAAGAAGTACTTAATTACATTATTTTTTGAAAGTTAAAAATTACTATAACTTAATTTAATTTTAAATTTAATTTTAGTTAAATAATTTATATGTTTAAAATGCTCTTTATAAAAAAAAATGTACAACTCAAATCATTATTTTATTTATTCTCACATAGTAATATTGATGAAAAACAAGAAATAAGAATATATTAAATAAATTTTAAAAATGTTTTTATAATCAATATAATAGGAAAGTTTGAAAGTTTTTAAAGGATATTTTAAACATATAAATTATTTAATTAAGGTTAAATTTAAAATTAGATTAATTTGTAATATTTTTTTAATTTTTAAAAAATATTTATGTTCATTTTAATAATAGAAGAAAATGT
>JASKGM010057575.1:0-12405 GCA_034509205.1 Ceratonia siliqua | reverse complement strand
AATGAAATTAAACATATTTAATATTTATTAATAAACATTTAATTATTAAAATTTAATTAATAATAAATATATTAAGTTCTCACAAAACTTCTCACGGATAAGTTCTATGAGAAGCTCTCATGTGAAGTGTTCTCACGGATGGTCAGCCGCGAGAAGTTCTCATGGCTATTAATTTGTGAGAGTTTCTCATGGCTTTTCATCTGTGACCATTACATAAAAAATCTCACGTCCTGATTTTCGTGAGAATTTCTATGAGAATTTGAAATTCTCACTGAAATTAAGGTGTTTCTCATGGAATTTGTCCGTGAGAAAAGCCAATTTTTTTTGTAGTGAGTCTACAGAAAAAACATTATTGTTATAAACTTCATATGTATTTGAAAGTGGGCTTGTAAATTGTAGCAAGCCAACAATATTTACAAAGCATGCCAATCATGTCTAAGCTGAGTTGACTAGTGCATGTAGTAGCATGAATGTCTAATGCTTTGTAACTCATCCAGACATTAGAACTGGCAACCTGACCTATTATTATGGTATGAACTAACAATATATCAAGATAGAGTGTTGCCTTTATACTTGGTGCAAATTGAAGAAGCCATTCATAAGGACAGTGTAAGAGGAAAAGAGTGCATATATTAGGTATCACACCACAAAAAATAATTTTTTTACTTCTATGTAAAAATTTTATGATTAGAAACTCATGTTATTTCATATTTTTTATTTATTAAATTTTAATGCTTGTTTATGTCTATGTATTTTATGTAGTTAAATGCTAGGTTTTTACCTAATTGTAACACTGGCAAAACTGATCGTGCCCCGTGGGTTAGCTCGTTTATCCTATTATTTGAATGGGCTTAGGCATGCCATTTCTCAGCCTGTTTATTTAAATGCGGGCCATGCTTTTTTTATGCTTACCATTGGTTATTTTTATATGTGCTTATTTTACTGGTTCATATATTTAAAATACTATTTATATTATATTTAAAGATAAGATATATAAGAATTTCAACATGCATGTATGTTGTATATATGTCAATAACAATAACAATAACAATAAAAATATAGAAATATTATTATTATTTTCATATATCTCTTGCTCAATTTTTCATAAATAGGTTTTTAAGCACTTAGAATGTGTTTGGAACACTCATGAGTTATGACTTGAATTCTTAATTTTTATTTTGAGTTGTTTGGAATAAAATTTAATGTGGAATTCAATTCTTTTAAAATATGTCAACCTCATTATAATTTTCGAATCCCACCACAAATAATTTATTTGATGATGAAAAAACTTGTGTCCTATAATTATTCTTTGATGCAACATTAGAAAGCAATATTATTGTATGATTCATAATTGAATTGAGTTTTCACTTAAAATTGTAATCCAAAATTAACAATGAAATTCAATTGAATGCTATAAAATTTAAGATTGATTCCAAGCACAAAACTTAATTAAATAAAAAAATTCAATTCAATTCATAGATTTGTTCCAAACATATTCTTAGAAAATTAATATTTTTGCTTAGCAAAAGCTATCTGACTCTTAAATTATAATGTAACTTTAACTTTAGTATAATTATTAAGTTATAATATTTTTTATTAGAATTTATGTTACTTTTAAATTTAGTTATATGTTTATGAAGTTAATTGTACATAAATAAAATTAAATAATTAAATATGAAAAGTATAAAAAAAAATTGTCCACGGGCCAACCCGTTTTTCTTGTGGGCCACTTAAGATGGGTTTAGGAATTAAATATGTAGGCCGTTTAATAAATAGGCGGACCGAACCCGTTTAGTGAAGGTCGGCCATTTGACAGTGCTAGCCAATTGTGCTCAAAGCTATAATTTTGAGTAGATTCGAAATGTTTCAGGTTTCTAATCAAAACCATGAACTTAAGCTTAAAGAAATTGAAGAATAATTTCAGTTCATAGGTTTAGGATCTTTGTAAAAAATATGGTAGCTTCTTGGAGCTCTCTAACTGCGTTTTCAACCATAAAAATTTTTTCCTGGACTTAAAAGATTTCAAATGTCGGTTTCTGGTTCACAATTTTTCAAATAACAGAGACTAACAGTCGACTATTCAAAGGAAAAGGCGACTATTTGCTGTGACTCTCAAAAATTTAGTGAACCTGAGACAAAAATTTGATTGTTCCATGAGGAACAGGCGATTGTTATAATTCCCAGTTAGTTTAGGAAGTGACTATAAGGAACTTACCCAAGACTAACAATTAACTATTCCCCATGGAACAAGGGTGATTGTTAGCTACTATTTAATAGCATAATAGTCATTGTGCAGCAAACAATTGATTGTTCTTTCTCGAGAGTCGACTCTGTACATTTTTTGTTGGCTTTGTATAATATAACATTTTATTTTTTTATTTTTTATTTTTTTATATTTATTTTAAGATAATTTTAAAAAAAGTAAAAAAAATCAAAAAATTTATTTACTTTGTTTTTTAATTTATTCTTGAATATCTGTGTTATGAATTTTTTTTAAATTGTCTTAAAATAAAAATTATAAAAAAAATACTACTCGTGAGATACAAAGGCCTCTTTTTTTTAATTTCAAAACAGTTATTTTGTATACTTTAACTTGTTGGCACACATCCCAATGGCTATATCTTGATGAAGCCTGTAAATTTGAGTTTTCTATCAATTGAAAAACAACAAGAAACATAATTCGATAACCTGAGTATGAAATTCTCGAGTTCCTAAGCCTCCATATTTCTCATAGCAGTTCATTTGTAAATCCTCTACTCTAAAACAGAGAGTAATTGTGCTATCTACCTTCTTTCTTCTTAGTAATATCAAGGGAAGGGTTTTCCCTTGTGTTTGAGATTGGAAAAATCCTTATAAAGTGTCACCCCAAGTTTCATTAAAGAAGGTTTTGGAGTTTTGAAGATAACAATCTAATAAAATCATGCATTTTAGGAAATTGTTTTAAGGATATAAGTTTCCCAAGCTATTCAAATTCAAAATTCAAATGTATTCAATGGTTTTTCTAATTTCATTAGGTTCCACTAATAATGAGAATATCTTTCCTTAAGTGTGTGATGTAGAATCAAAATGAAAAAAGAAATATCTTACAATCAATCAAGTAAGATTGGAGGATATCACCTATATGGAAAGTCAACAAATTGAGCCATTCAAGGATCACTCATTATGTAAATCAGGGAGATGAAGAAATCATGTTGGAGCAACCTAAGAAAGGAAAATGAAAGTTGGTAGACCTGTGATAAACTCTCCAAGAAAGGAAAATTAAGAAAATTGGGTTCCGCAAACACAACACTTGAAGAAAAGGTTGTCAAGGCCAAGAAATCTACTACAACCAGTTAAAGAGAGTATAAAACGTGCTCACATCAGACTGAAAGTCAAAAGAGAAAGTTTTGGGAGATTTCTCAAGATAGAAGCAACCGAAAAGAAAATTCAAGATCCAAGATTAAAGATTAGATTCTGAAATCAAATTCGTTAAGCAATGTGTTGATAATGGCTCATATTAAGCCTTGTTTAACATGGGTTTTGTAAGTGGGTTGAAGTAAGTAAGTGAGCTGAGCCCATCATTTGTTTTGAGTTATTGTTATAGTTGTATTATTAGTGTTAGTTTTAGGAGTAGCTAATTAGTTGTTGCTGCCTAATGCTGATGTACTGATATGGTTAACAAATTACTCATTAATAAAGGTTAGTGGAAGTAAGCAGAGGACTATATATTTTATAGTCAAGTTGCTGAACCACCAAGTGTACATTCACATAAAACCTAACTCTTCTTCTTGCTTTCTCTCTCACTGCCGCGTAGCTTTATTTTTCACAGGGAAGAACACAACATAAAAGATTATTCTGAACAACACAATGGTACAAAACTGTCTTAAATCAGTCGAGGAAGAAATCTGGAAAGTATCATGAAATTTGGAGGAGAAAACTAGTTTCTCGTTAACTAAAAAGTTTTAGTTAACTATAAAGTGCATCAGAATTGAAAAAGACAATAAATGAAGAGGGAATCACTCAGAATACATTTTAGAAGATCTCCAATGAATAGGAATCATCCAACACCTATAAAAGGAGGAAAATTTGAAGAGGTGCACACCTTCTGAGAAAACGAAGTAAGCTACAACTTAGCCTTTCATCAAATCCTCTTAGGTTTTCTTATGCTAGACTTGTGATCTGTGTGAGAAACCCACTGTTAGCCTATACCCCTGTCATCCCACTCTAGTAAGAGAGTTACTTTCATCCTCTAGGAGTGCTTGAATCTCTTGGAATGAATTTTCGTCATTCTTATTACTTCTGTAATATCCTAACTTTCTAAGGAGAGGAAGTGAAGGTATGAGATTGCTGTTGGTGAGCCAATGAAAACCAACTTTGTAAATGTTATTGGCAAGCGTGAAAATCAAATTGTTCGCGGTGACTAGGAAAATCACGTGTTCCTAGTGGGAAAACTAGTTGTAAAGCTTCTTGGAAGTAATAGAAAGCTTATTTGGAAGTAAGAGACTAGACATAAATTACATATTTGGTCTAAACCTAAATATCGTATTACTCTTTCTCTGGCTCTATCTCCATTTAATTTCCGACTCTTATATAATTTTGCTCACTGCTCTGTGTATTTTCAGTTAACTAAAACATACTTCTAGTTAACTATATATCTGTACACCTTGCTATTATGCAACGCATACTGTCACTGATACACTTACTGTTGTATTCTTACTTCTCCATCTCATATCAGCACAACTAAATTTTGTGTGCACTTACTTTGGTTAGAATTCATTAATATTTTATTTTCAAGAAAGACTTGTAATTTCTTATAAATCCCAATTCACCCCCTCTTCCCCACCGCGTGTTGGCATATTTATCTTTAGTAAAGGAGTGTCTCTGTTTTGCTCTAGGCTGAGCTTATTGGTGTAGTGGATCAAAAGTGCCCTATTGTATTAAACATGTAAATATAGAGAAAATCTCAAGTTGAGGCTTCGGGACTGAATGTAATCTTGATTTAAAGCTGAAATAGGATAAATTGGCTTGTGTTCTATCTTGTCGTTGAGCTCTTTTATTTATTGCCTTATTGCTTAATTGACGTCACTCCTCTGTGTTCATCTTGAGTTGATATTGCTGATATAGTCTTTGTGCTGCAAACCCATGTTTCGAAGGAAAAGATGGAGAGACTTTATATATTTTTGAACATTGCTATCGAACAGCATTTACTTGGAAAGACAACTTGAGTAAGAAATTCGAAAGGTTAACTTGGCAAACACAGGTTGAAGAAGTAATTTGATCGATGCTGTACACGTGTAGATATTATGTTTAAATCTTATAGTCGAAGTGTCAAACAAGTTTAAATATTCTTCATGGCAACTTATAACAGGGGAGAGCCTTGCTAGCCGATAATTTCTATACAGAAAGTGATGATCAAATAGGGAGAGGCCACAATGAGAACACCAGAGTCCAGAGATCACTAGCAGATAATAGGTATTTTTCTTGACTTCAATTCAAGTCATAGTACACAACCACAAGTTACTTTCATATATATATAATCCTCAGCTACAGAAAACCTTTACATTTGAAGGTCTCTGAGCTGCTTCATATATATATATATATATATATATAATATATAATACAAAAGTAGCATACATGAAATAGATCCTTTTGAAGCTAACTGATAAGTCTAAACAAAGTGCTTAAGGCTTAAGGCTTAATGGGTCTACCCCAACGGTATTGTGGTTTTGCCTTGGGATAATTCACAATCATTATCCCGCCATAGTAAGCAGCAGCTTCTTTGCTATTGATGACAGGCTCTTCCCTCTCATGATCATTGTTCACTTGAACCACCCGACGTCCTTGCCATGCAATGGTCCTTCTGGTTGGACCAAAGATCTTGTCTGTCAGAGCAAAGCCATCCAAACCGATCTCTCTCAGGTCTGCTGGAGGCGCCATAGATGCTCAACCACAGAAGAACAGAACAGATAAGTTATCTAAGTTTCTGTTATCTGGTTTCTTGCTTCAAAGTAAGAAGCATAAGCTAATTCTACTTATATAGACAGCAAAGTGGTTCTTTAGCATCCCGTGCAGCATTCCAGAACATATACGTGGAGCCAAGAATATTTCTAGTTATTGATTAAAAGAATCATCTCTTGGCGAATCCATCTGGTAATTAAAGGGACTTTTCTTCTTTCCGCATAAAATGAATATTGTAGTGATCTTTATTTGAGATTTCTTTGATTTATTATAAGGCTCTTAAGCTTGATAAGTAGAGGGAATATATTCGTATTTATCCCCAATATGGTCCAAATTTCGTAGACGATTAAGGTGCTCCAAGCACATCTCGTTCGATCTTATGCTCTCTTACATACGTAAGCCCCATGACGTAGTAGCAATAATATACGATATAATCTAAAAGGAATAATTAAGTTTTACTATGACTCTCAACCCCCGGCCCTTATCTGGTAATTGCCTTAATGTGATGAAATTAGAGTTTGAAAGTTCTCCCACATACTACAATATTGCTTAGTAGGTGGTTCAATCTTTTAGGCGGAGTATTATTTTTCTTTTCTTTTCTTTTTCTTTCCTCTTTAGATGATAGAGTGATTTTTCGTGGTGGTGAGGTAGATATTGTATAATACACGAGAAAATAATTTAGCAGAAATTATATTTGGTATGAATAAGAAAGGAATAATGTCAAGAAGGAGGGACACTCTTGCTTTGTTTACTGCTTTTTTCGTTTGTAATATATTGTTCCTCCATTATGAAGAATATAGGATCCCTGCCAAATTGTCAGAAATTTGGTCTTATTCCAAGTGTGCTAACATGGTCTAATTAAAATCAAACAGAAAGTAAAATTATTATTCCATTCATATCATGAAATAAAACTTTTGCGGGAAGATTTTAGCAAATGTAATTTTATAATTTATAAAAGAGGGAAATAGTTAGGTGAATATGACGTAGAATCAATTTTCCCCTCAGTTTAATAGTTTTTATTCTAAAGTTCATATATTTTATTTTTATATGTCGATTTGATTTTAGCAATAGCTTTGTTTTGGTAAAAATTTTAACAATAGCTTTAAAATACTATAAAATTGCTCCAATTATGGATAAATGAAACTTTTTTATTTGTAGTAAAAATTTTCAAGATAAGTGAAAAGACCCAGAAATAAAGTTGTACAAGACAACATTTTAACACTTCTAAGATTATTTTTGTTAAATTTTAAACAATAAATATCACTGGGTAACAAAACAATCCATAGAGGATTTGAATAACACACTTTAAACTATGTTAGTTTTAATGTTTAGCACCCAAGAAGGGAACAGTTGAATTGGGTGATGAAAGTTTATGCCTTTTCTAAGTTTGACTGTTGTTTTAAGTGATTAGACATAAAGACTCTTAGTTTGATATTTTCAATATCAAAATCAAATCAAATTTGCAACAATAATTTTCACAAGAACTTTTCACATAAGTTCAAATATGCAAGTTATGAACCCAAAAACTCTTTTCAAAAAAATGATGCAAAACTGAATATGTATTAACATAATATAAGTGATCAGGCATAATCCAAATAATTAGGCAGAAATATCACAGTGCTGAAAATAAAGAGTTAAGAGATAGAATATGAACATCACGATATATAGTTTTTCGGATCTAAATAACTAGATTCTACATCCACTCCCCAAGTATAAAGTTTAAAAATTTTATAAGCAAGGGTAAACACCAAATACAAGATCAAGCAGAAACCTTTTACAATCAGACCGATCAACCTACATGATCTCTCACAAGCTACCTTTGGATTTTTCCCCAGACGAACCCAGAGAAAACTCTTACATGGGGAAGGCACAACCAACCTTTACAAATCTTCTCATAAGGAAAGCTTCACCAAACTTTTACAAACCGTAACCCTAGGTTTTTCTCTCTAAGAACCTATCAAACTTCTCACCACTAAATTTTTCTTCTAAAAACTTAGTAAGACTCTCAACAATGAACATTTTTCTCACAAAAAGCTTCTCTCAACAACTTCAAAATAGTATATATCCCAATGTAGCTCAAAATCACATAAATGAGGAGAAGGGAATGTATATTAGCTTTCTGTCTACTCTTTCAACTTCTTCCTTCCTCCTTCTCAAAGCTTCAATGGATTAACCTTTATACATGAGATTCTAAATGTTGGGATTGCATTAAATGTGTTTGTAGCAGTTGCACCAACCATTCCAATGTCCATCTTCAGCTTTGATGGTTTTAGATATGTTATTTTGTCTTCTAGTTAAATCTAACTGATTATTTAGCTTTTTTGTAAGGTCTTATACATGTTTTTGCTTTTTTTGTGTATCAAGGCTTCATTTTCAAATTATTTGAACAGCTCTAGACGTTTCCCACATTGTAGCACTATTGTAGATGGCTTTAACTAATTTATTTTATTCTTTCTTGAATTCCAGCCATTATGCTCTGTCATATCATCAATTTAAACTTTGTTCAACATGCAAACTTCTTGGATTGTGTTGCTTGTTTCTCAAGCATGGCAAACTTCCTCTTTAAGCATTCCTTGAAAAGAACTAAGTTAGAAAATATTTTATGTTCATATGTGAAAAAAACCAAGTCAATGCACAAAATCGCTACAAGAAAAAAAAAAAGTTTTTCTCATGGAAAAAATATGTGAGAAATGGGATTTATCACAGATTTTTGCCCATGAATATTTGTGCATGCAAATCACCGAGTTTCTCACTGAGTATAAAACCGTGAGAAAATTTCTCACATCTTGATGCTGTGAGAAGAGTGAAAGAAATCCAAGAGAAAAAGAAAAAGACCAACTTGTAACGTATTCTCACGAGCCTTCACAGAATTTCGCCCGAAAAAGTGGGCATAAGAAATTTCTAACCAAACGTTATCCATGAGAATGTTTGTGAGAGCAATTAATTTGTCACGGAAACCTTTCGTGAGAATGTGAAGGAGAAAATTGCCAAAAAATATTTTTTATATTTTCTCACATATTCAGGCCATAGTAATGTCCATGAGAAAGCTAAATCTCTCAAGGAACGGTACCATGAGAATTTTGAAGAGAAAATTGCCAAAAATACAGTCTTCAAATGTTCTGATGGATAAAGGCGGTGAGAACGTTATAAGAAAAGTCAAATATTTTTATATTAATAATTTTTTTAATTAATTAATTTTTTTCTTATACATTAACCTTTCAACTTTAAAAAACAATTTAAATGTATAGTATAAACAAACTAGATCAGATCAATACCAATATATTATTAAGTTGAATAAAACAAAGTATATGAATTAAATCAAAAACAATGTAAAATGTAAAAAAATACATCAATGATTACTATTTGACTCATAATCATTGTCAGTAGGATCAACAAGAAGGGACTGGCCAAGAGGAGGAGGGACAGGGACAAAAGGAGCAATATTCCAACAAATTGTAAAGTTTGCTTTTATGATTCAAAAAGATAGTTCTCCTTTTTACCACAATAACACTACAAAAAAGTGGTTGTTCTCATGAACAAAATCAGTGAAAAAAGCAAAAAAAATATGTGAGAAATCGTATTTTGGCCACAAAAGTTTTGATGTCAGACAAATGAATTTTCTCATGGAATATAGGCCCGTGAGAAATTTTCTCACAAAAATAATGAGAACATGTATGAAATGGACAAACTCATGAAACATTCTCACAAGACTGTTGTAGAAATTTTGGTTTGGTTTGGGACTCCTGAACTGCAGTTTAAACCAAACCGCACCACAAGTTACCCTAAAAAAAGGCTATAGTCCTAAATAAATTGGGTTGAAAGTGCTTACAACCTATGATTTTTGTTTGTTAATTATCAATATTTTTGAATTTAAATGGCTCACTATGTGATATTGTGAAGATTCAATTTCAAACTATCAAATTTAGGGCTGTATATAATAAATTTTTTTGGTTATGCATAAGTATTTTGTATTTTTGAAGATTAATTTTTTGCGGTTTCAAACCCCAGTTTCAACCATATTTGCAGTGTTGTGCGATGTGGTTTGTCAGTGTCAAAAAAAAAAACTTGCACTAAACCAAATCACGTATACCCCTAATAAAACTTGGCCGACTCATGATTAGGATCCTCCTCAGCTATATGGTACTCCCTTTCGAAAGATGGCCCTGCCGCATCCATAACCATTTGCTTATACGATTAGAAATATTAGGTCTAAAGCTCAATTGTTGGGGGTAGATGGCTAGACCTTTCCATAATACATGTAATAATAGTAATTCTCCATAAAATATTTCTTATATAGCTGTACCCTTATATCATCCGGTATTTGATATTTTCGACATTTACATTTAGCATATTGGCATCTAACCTTCCCTCCGTCAACACAGACATTAAGTGCAAAAGTAAATTGAATAATTTCTTTAACTCCCATGTAAAACTAAGTTGTAATAGTACTGCTACTATTGGGTAATAGTCTATTGTTCATCCAATGATGAAGCTCAGGGATCTCCATATTCCTTCCATTTTCAACAATAATTATAAATTCATTACATAACATACACACACCAAAATAGTCCAAAATAATTATACAAATTACTAACTTCCATCATACAAAAAAAGCCCCAAAAAATTTTTCCAAAATGTAAACAATGTCATACATAATTTAATTTATTAAATTAAGCCCTACACACCATAAAATTAAACTTCATCCAAATAATTCCAAAAAATATAGGGGAAATTATCCAAACACTCTACATCATTATGTAACAAAAGCTCCAAAAACATTTGCCTATATATAAACAATATCATACATAATTTAGTTTATTAAATGAAGTCCTAAAAACCATAAAATTCAAATTTATTGGAAATAATTCAAAAAAATGGGAAAAAATCATTCAAACACTATACATCCATCTTACAATAAAAACTACAAAGAAATTTCAACAGCAAAAATATACATCTACTCTAATTTGAACATTTCAATTTGGATTTCAACATAATTATCTCACATCAAACTAAACTATAAACCACCTTCATACACTATTAAATAGGTATCCACCAACATCATATACTTAAAAAACTAAAAAATGACAAAAAATTAACCCAGAAGTTGCATATTGACAAAGAAAATTCAAAGGTAGAAAAATGTGAAAATTTTGGTCAACCTCAAGACCAAAGCTTCAAATGGAGAAAGGAGATGGACTACACATCACTTCACCCCGCTAGAAAACACCCAAAAGTGGCTGGAGAATCGATTTAGACAGTGAAACTGGAGAGAAAACGCATGTGGGAGAAGAGAAAGCGTAAGAAACTAAATGGGAGGAGAGATAGGGGCTAGTGTGATATTGCTAGATTTCTCATGGAATACGTCAGTTAGAAATTTTTGGACAGACATATTTCGTGAGAACTAAACTAGAAAATGTGTGTTTCATTAATTGAGTTGTTTCTCACGGATACCAGTATGAGAGAAAATTTCTCTAAGACAAAGGCCGTGATAAATTCCATGAGAACCTGTTAACCAAGTTGTTTCTCACAAATAACAATCCTTGAGACGACGTCCATTAGAAATTCCGTGAGAATCCATTAGAGTCATTCCCTCCATGTTCGTGGGTTTTTTCATGTGGATTCTCAAGGAATTTTCTCAAGCATATGGTGTCTGTGAGAAATTTTGAGCCATCTTCTTATCTGACGGAAATTCATGAGAAATGCCGTGAAAAATTATGTGAGTAAACCCATGTTTTCTTGTAGTGTAAGTTGTCTTCATCAAAACTAACAACTAAGATATTTGATTCATTGAAACTATTGGGGCATGTTTCTCAACAAACTACATGGACATACTTTTTTTGGAAAAAAAGGGATAAATTATAATTTACTCATTTTCTTTTTTAAAGTTGATGTTAACTAGTTAAATCATATATAACGTGTGATTTAATAGTGAGGAATTTACAGTCTTCTAAAAGGTCTTGTCTATAAACTTATTTGCCCTGAATACCAACTAAAAAGGCCGCAATTACATAAGTAATCACCTTATATTTAATACATGAGATCCAACATTTATAGAACCCCCATATTAATTTAAATTTTTAAATAATAATAATTGGGTATTGTTCCAAGATAAACACAACATCGATAATAATATAAAAAACTCAATTAGCATGTTCTCAAGCTTGTGTATTAATCAAATAACTTCCTTGATCATATACATTACGTTCATTAGGGAAGTTCCTTCATGCCTTCAAACATTATTGTATATAGTATACGTCTATAATTGGTTTTTTCTAACATATATATGGTTTAGAAAGTTTACTATGTGTTCGCTCTATTTTTAAACGTATGTTATGTGGCGATCTTCGTTTCAGGGGGTGGAGGGTTGGGGGCTGTAGCCCTCCAAAGATTTTAAATATAATATAATATTTGATATTTAGATTTAAAAATATTATAAGTTAGCTTCCTCAAATTAAAAAAATTATTTTT
>JASKGM010057564.1:0-12887 GCA_034509205.1 Ceratonia siliqua | reverse complement strand
ACATCTTCTTTTTCATCTACAAAGTATAGAAACTTAGAAAATTGAAAAACAAAATTGTTTAAATGTAAAAAAAAAAAAAAAGAACACAGCCCATCAAGGATTAACCATCGACAAGTTGAACTTTAAACGAACTGGACCAAAAGCAATTTTAATTTTTTAGGATCTATTTTTTTGACTCAAAACTTAAAAGATTGGGGTTGGTATGTCGACTCCACCCTAATTGAAACCACTAATATTAATTATATCATTTTATATAATTAAGTATAATTGTTATATACATAATTTTTTAATATATAAGCATATTAGATTTGTTTTTTAGTAGAACACTTATATACTAATGTATGTGTTTAGAGTGCAAAACAAGACTAAATAGTTAATATTATTAATTTTTATTAGTGTTTTGACATCCACTAACACGCATGTCAATTCATTTTTAAATAAAAATATAATTATTTAAAATTTTAACTATCAATTATTTTTTTAAAAAAATTAAAAGGATAATATAAAAATAATAATGACAAATTTGGTCCTATATTCTAACCCCATACAGATATATATTAGTATATATAGCCTAGTGTCGTGACATGCACTGATGTTAATATTCTTTTTAAATAAATATTTAATTATTTAAAGATTTAAAATTTTAACTACTCACTATCACTTAAACAAGGAGAAAAAATTAAAATAATAATTAAAAATAAATTAGCTAAACTACCTACTATCCATTAAAAAGAAGAAAAGAGAAAAAATTTGAGAAGACAATATAAGAATGAAAGTGATAAATTTAGTCTGATCTAACCTTCAAACACACACACACACACATATATATATATATATATTAGTACAAATATTACCTTTTTAATTTTTCAAAAAAGAAAAAGAAAATAATAGGTAGTTAAAGTTTCAATTTTTTAAATAATTAGTATTTTTATTTAAAAATTAAATTGATATGCAATTTACCCTTTGGCATAATTTGTTTACCCAAAAATCATGAGGTTTATATATCCCAAAACAAATAAATTATAGGCATAATTGCATTTTTAATTCCTCTAAATAATAATTTATTCCATCTAATTTTAATTTGAGTATCTCTAATTTACTCATTAGAAAATTTTAAGTCTTTTATTGTTAAGTAGAGCAATATTATACATCCAATTAATTGAATTAAAACAATTAAAAATAATAATTAAACCAAGCAATAACTAAATTTTGTTAAGTCAAAAATATTTTTTAAATTTGTCTTTAATTATTTTGTCAGATAATTAGGGGATTGGGCTAATTCAAATTAGAGGAATCAAACTTAAATAAATTACAGTAACTAAATTGCATTTTAAATAAATTAGGGAGACTAAAATTGCTATTAAGAAATTTGAAACATATCGTGTTATCCTCTTTTATCCCCTTGACCAACTTCATGGGTTATGTTCTTTGAACTTTTGTTACATTATGATTTGTTACTTTTTTTCTTTCTTTATTAGGTGAGTTCTATCATGAGTATTAATATTTTTTGAGTAATTTTTTATTTTTTTTATATTTTTATTTTAAGAAACAATTTAAAAGAATTTTAAAAAAGTTTAAAAATAAAACAATTTAAAAGAATCTTTATGACTAGATTTTTTTCTACTTTTCTTTTGTTTTTTTTACTTTATTTTTTTATTTTTTTGAATACTTATTTTATGAATTTTTTTTCTTTTTTTTTAAATGTAGCAACCACCTATTCATTATTCTACATCCTCTTCTATATAACATTATAGCTAAATGATAAGAGGGAATGAAAAATCTATACTAATATATATGATTGATTAATAACTACAGTACTCTCAAAATTTTTACAATGTATTTTTCTAATCATTCATCATTATTCACATGTTTTCACTTATCTCATTCCACTGCTTGATGAGTGGTTAAAATCTTTTGGTTATAAAATACTATTGTTGTAAAGATAAGCTTCCTCAATTATATTCCTATATTGTCTGTCCACTCTATCAATAATACATTTCAATATTATGACTCTATTTTATTAATAGCTACTCTAAAATATAAATTAATATTTAAATTCAAAATGTGATCCATGTTAATGCATTAGTAATAATTATGATTTTTACATTACATGCATAAATAATTATAATAACATATATTATAAGATGGAGTATTATGCCCGATATGTGCAAAGAAATACCCGCTCAATTCTTTATCAGTGAGTACATTACCAACATAAAAATTTGTAGACTATTTGGCATAGAAATAATAATTAGCTGCAGATAATATCTTGTTTTAGCATGTAGATGTTACGTTTCAAATTTCACACCCAAATTTCTTCCTTTAATACTATATAGGAAGAATTTATGTACAAAATCATATCTGAAGAATTGATTCTCACTAACTTAGCTTATTCTTAGATTAAATGAGAGAATATATAGAAGCTAGCTAGCACCATTAGATTGATATGCTGTTGGGGATTCCCTTTCCGGTGAGTCCACCCACCCTAGAATAATCTGAAGTGTTGGGATAGAGCAAGGTATAAGGCACCTTCACAGGTCCATTTCTGTTCTTCCACCTTTTTTCTTTATTCATATCCTTGATTGTGTTCTCAATCTCTACCAGCTTCTGTTGAAATTTTTCAAATGCAGCCAAAGGTTCAGCATCTGAAGTCCAGTGAGGACTCTCTCTCTGCCCAAGATAAACCTCATCAGTTGAATGCCTTGACAGAATCTCTATCAGTGACACACCAATGAGAGTTTGAAGCTGGGCTGTGATTGTTCTCAGGAAGGCCACGTCTGGATTTGACTCAAGCTCTGCATACTCAGAAGTGCCTGGCTCAGGCATGAACCTGCGACTTATGGTTGGACGATTAGGGAGGTAGCCAGCATAAGGGTATTGCCCAAAATTCACAGCTGCGTGGAAGGCAGAAGCTATCCAGATGATAATGGTGCATGACTGAATAAGCTTAGCTCCAGTTTTCATCTCTGGCCACCGTGTCCTATCTTTCAGGTCACCATGACCCTTGTTGAGGACTTCATCCCACCATGACTGGAGCTCAGGGTCATCCTCAACCACGGCATCAGATGGGTAATAGAAGGAGCAATAATCTGTCACCCAAGTTTCAATTGCAGCCCAGATTTCTAGCCCATCAACAGCATATGGATAATCCTCAATCACAAGTCTAAGTCCATGCGGGAAGCTTGAATCTGGAACTGCCATTCCTCTATAATGCAGCAAAAGAAAATTACAACTTGTTTTGATATATCGACCCAAGATACAACACAGATACATTGACACATCAAACTCTAAAAATATAGAACAAGACATGGCATATATATTAGCGTACGTGTCATATTCAAATCATAAAATTTTTAAACTTCTCATTCAATGAGCTTCTTCCAAAGAAAAACACAACATGCATCATATGTTTTCAAAAACAATCTACTAAATACAAATATGTTAAACTATATAATTCAATTTATTCATGTAGAACAACAACAACAAAAAAGAAAATATATTTTCTTATCTCATCAAGATGGGGTTTATAGTTTCTCATTCCTCTATAATGCAGCAAAAGAGAAGTACAGTTTGTTTTGATGTAGTGAAGAAATCAAATTTCTAATTGAAGTTTCTGGACCCACCTCTTGAGCAGATCAGCAGGTAACGCCTGATCAGTGAATACCCAGTTTTTGTATAGAGCTGATGACATTTCCAACCCAAATTTTTCTGGGAAAACTGTTTTTTCAAATAACCCGTCAGCATTGATGAGGATCTGACGAGCCAAGGCATTTATGTTCATTGTGTCCTTGAAGTGGGGCTGCAAGAGTTTATATATTGGGTGAAGCACACTCAGTTGTCTGTTTGTCGCTATTACAAATGGCTCAATTACTGCATGAGTGCATAACCTGCGGATAAATCACAGCTTTCTAGTGGTTTATTTTTTAGACGAAACAACAACTAAGATGCATTTTGGTATATTAGTATCTAATATTCTTTGGTATCTTAAATTCCATGGTATATGATATCGATGTATAAGATACTATAATATCTAAGATTATCATATTTTATATGATAATTAAAAATTGTCAAAGAAAGAATACAATTGATATTTTATATATGAAAGTTAATAAAGCTAAAATCTAGGAATATGAAATCTCTATGGTTTTTGGGTTGTATTAGATACCACCCAAAATGATATCAGCGTAAGCCTCCCAGTATCTTAAGTGAGACTAAGCATCTCGGATACCAGTGTACTCTTGGCATCTAAGATAACAAGATGAAGATAGTGTACCAAGTGGATCCTAAAATTTAAAGGCACTCTGCTACCACTAATATTATTTATCTGGACATCATACCAGTGACTAATAAGTTGATGGTATCCAGAATCATTCACAGTAGCATAAGCTTTTGCTAGCTGCCACACTGAACTGGCAACACCCTCTTGTGCTGGAGTAAAAACTTTGCTGACAGCACCGTGAAGATCCCCCTGTGGATGGGGTAAGCTTAATTCAATGGCCAGAGGCTTCAAAGTACCATCATATTGCAGAAACAATAATGTTCTAGTGGCATAGGTCTTTGTGTTAGTGGAGTTTATTCTACGCAGGTATGGAATGAATGCATCATGATGATCCAATATATAAAGCTTCATGTTTTCAAGTGCCTGTAACAAAAACATAGGCAAGTTATTAGGTCTCAAAGGATGGTGTCATTATCAATTTGATATTCTACATATTTTTCTGTATCATTTTAGTAACCGTTTGTGATTTCATTTCGATTTCAAACTTTCAAAGTACTAAAATGATACTGGCACAATCTTTCAAAAAAGTTGGAACAATATCATGCTTTTGGTACTGAAGTAATACAAAAAATCTATGGAATATTAAATGTTGGATTTTTTAAATTAATAAAAGTGGACTAACATAAGTCAAATAGCTTTATAAATTAATATCCAGACTAATGAGAATATCAAATTCTTTTGAGTATTGGATAGACCTATATAGTTGATCAAGTTAAACCTAACATTCAAAATGTATGCAGAGGAAGAGAGTAGAAACTCTCTGCCCACATAAACCTTGTTTTATACTAACATGTGTTCTTATAGTTATAATTAAATTGATATTGAAACTCTCCTATATTATTCTCCAATTTTAGTTATCAAAGTTTACTGTTTATAAATTATAATTACATTGTGAATTATAATTTTCTTCATTAAATTGATATTGAAACCATCTTTTAAGGACTAAAGTAAAGATTCTGTCAATCATTTTCATGTAACTATAGTCAAGGAACAAAGTGAAGGTTGATTAGTACCTCTTCTACTGTGAGCCCATCCAAATTCTGTTCTATGTGCTCTGCTCTGATGGAGCTAATTTGATTTCCATAGACTTTGGAATCTAGCTTGCTGACCGGGGGAAATTCCTGCATTAACCATTCAGATTCAGGGTCACTATCTGAAACAGAAAGTCTTTCAAGCATTCAATAAAGCCACTCTTTTGTATAGTACTTGGAGGCGTTGGATGACAACAGGGTTAACCCCAGCAAGCATTTCTCTAGCAAATTCCTCATCTTCTCTCCAAGCAATCTTAGCTTCTGCAATTAATATGTGGTTAAAATCATATATCTGGTGCATCGAAGCCTATGAAGCACAGGCATGGATTGTGAGACGTCAAATTTTTTTAGAAAATGAAACATAAGACATGATACAACATATATGCATGCCGGTGTGTGGAATACTCAAATTTTAATATTTTAAACTTCTCATTCAATGAGTCACTTCCAAAGAAAAACACAACCGACATCAGCCATCATCCTATATTCTAAGTAATTTTCACTGTTATTTTAAATAAAAAGATGTTAAACTATACCATTCAAATTAATCATGTACAACAACAAAAAATTAGAAAAGAACTCTTATAATATCATCAAGATGGGGCTTTTAGTCTCTTATTCTATCTTTTTTATTTTTTAGCTTTGTTTTTCCTTTTTATTTTTTGTCCATATCTGACACATGGCTGAAATTTAAGCTGAAAAAACAATTTTTTTTTAATTCTGACACATACAAACACAAGTCGTATGTCGTGGTTGTGTCAGTATCCAACAAGTCGAGACGCCAAAAAATAAGTGTCTCCATGCTTCATAAATGCAAACCAAGTCAAAAATGAGAAAACTTTCAGTATACCTTTGATTACGGCAGGCATTGGGAATTTGAGGAATCGCTCACCATCATTCCGAACAAGTTCTCTAAACAGCTCCCAAGGGATAAGTTCCCTAATTTTACTCATTGTAGGCCCACTTGGTAGCTTAATACACCCCTCGTAGAGATCAAGTACATCTTCAAAGGTGTCAAACTCTTTTATAGTTTTGTCACACAGAGATTTAATCTCTGGAAGCAGTACTTGAACAACAGATTTAAGAGCATAGCCAAGAAAATCTGAAAACTTCAAGCGACCAAAATGTTCATCTCTTGGAACATAAATGTTCAGACTGTGAAGAATACTCAGTCTTTTCTCAACTGCAACCATGATAAAATAAGATTGTTGATTGAGATTTTTCTGTATGGCTTCTTTTAAGGCGCCTTAAAGAAATCATCAACTTCAAAGGGTATTGTTTATACGGTAAATTACAGTTTACCTTCTTGTGATTTGTATCAAAATTAATTTGTCTCCCTGTGGTTTAAAGTGTGTCATTCAACCCTATGTGGTTTGTTTCATTACCGCTTAACCATCATTTGGTATTTTCCATCCAAATTTTAACAAAAAAAATAACGTGAATGTTAAAATGATGAACAATTTTAGTGTTCAATTTCTGTTTTACTTTATATCTTGAACAATTTTAAATTGTTCTAAGGCTATTGCTAGGATTAGCTAAAAATTTCAATATTCAAATATCAATTTAATCCTAGCAATGACCCCAAAACATTGAAACATTTGAAGGTACAAGTGGAATATACTTTTAACAATGAATTTTTTCATTGCTTTAATATTATTGTGGCAATTTCTGTTAAAATTAGGTCAGAAAATACTAAGGGTAATTAAGTGGTAATGAACAAAATCACAGGGGTTGAATAACACACTTTGAACTACATGGGGCAAACTGATTGCAGGAAAAACCGAAAGGTGTAAATTGTAATTTACCCTTGTTGATATTCTACAACCACAAGTTTATACCACTAAAACTTCTGCTACTCTTTAAGCTGCTTGAAGCACTAATCAATGCCAATTAGAATCTAAAACGTTTTTTTATTCCTAGGATTTTGATATAGTTTTCAACTAACCTTGTCCAATTTTTTCCCGACCAGTTCTACCTCTACGAGGATATGGATGCTCCTTTGATCCTCCAAGAACAGGGCGTGCATATTTTTTACCCTTTTCTGGGTCTCCCAAATCATTGTAGCAGTCATAGTCATAGACTCTGTCCCACTCCTTATACTCCCCTGACCCATTTCCACGGAGGTTTGCTAGTTCCTCTTCCCTGAACTTGCGCAGTGGTTCCGGTGTTTGACATGGAAGATAGGTCTATATCAAAAAGTCAGTGAGTTTCAAGTAAATTTACAAGATCAGAAAACTTAAAAGTTACCATCCTCAAGTAGATTTCATGGGTTTCTGGTAAGTTTGATGAGCATTTCAACAAGCAAACCATCTAGCAAACAGTATATAAGACAAATATAAAGAAATAATATGAAACTTTTGGGTCCGAAGATCAAGCAAACTATCAAAATCAGGATGTCTAGACACAATCAGAACCTATTTCATGATGAAAGTGATTATTCAGGCAACTACTGACCTAGCTGGCAGAACAAGAACTTTAACTGTGCCACAATAAAGTGAAGCAAAGTAAGACTATATTCTTAAATAATCAATATTGTAAAGAAAAATGTTGATTTAAGCTCCTTCTAACGGCCCACAATTGTGAAGGAGCAAAATGCCATAAAGTTTCATTATTGTTCTGAACCTTTTTTTATCGTAAACATTAAAATTTCCTAATCTGCCCATAAGCATTCATTTACACATAATTTGACCTAAAGAAAGGACTGTTAAAACTTTAAAAGCAATGAAGCAAAGCCAGTTTTTTTTTTTTATTCATACTCCATCTAGATTTTGAACTCACATCTTTCTCACTGTTTCAAAACCAATATTCAATTCCCACTGAAATTACCTTATTTGCGAAGAACACGCGCTTGTAATTGTATCGATGAGCCGGGTAAACCCAGGAATTGCAGACGAAATGTACAGGACCATGCCCTGGTATGTCCTCTAAGGTGAGTGTCTTGAGGTAGAACTGGCTATGGTGATGGTTTTCGATTATGAAGGCACCAGGAACTCCCAAGCTCTCATTCCAGTCAAATGTAGTGGAGAAATGGGCTTCTCCTGAAGTCGTCAATGAGGAAATGGTTGATATCCATTTCTCCAAATATGCCACTTTTCCCAGCTTCCCTCGCAGCCCATTTGCTTATAACATGCAAAAATCCAAAACTCAGTTCTTTGGCGGGTTGGCCCTATAATTCTAGTCTTAAATATTAGCTTTTAAAAAAAAAAAGTAAAATATCATAAATGATATTTATTTAATATTAACATGCAAGTTTATAGTACAAAAATTAAATTCAATTTAACTAAAGAATATAACTTAATCTATTATTTTTCTATTATTTATTTAATTTTTTATTTGGCCCTAGTTCACCCCTATGATTGAATAAGATCGAGAAAAAAAATTTAAGAGTGATAACATTGTGTATTCGAATTTATCTCAAACTCTATACATAGCAATTTTTTAAACAAATTTTATTTAAAAAATTTAAATTATTTTTCATTAAGTATAAATTCTGTTCTTATTGTAAAAAGTTATTATATATAAAGTTCATCGTGAGGTAATTCATGAAAATATCACTTTTTTTTAAAGGCGCTTATTGCTTGAGTGTGTTGATTTTTTATTTCTTATTTATTTTGTCTTATTTTATTTTTTAGTATTAATTAATTATTTGTTATATTATATATTTTTTTAATATTTTTTTTACATACTATTTATTCATAATTTTTTTTATACTATTTATACATAAGTAAAAAAATCTTAAAAATTCTCAAAAATTAATGCCAAAAATTAACAAAAATAGAGATAAAAAATAAAAAAATAAACAATCTCACATCCCAAATTAAGTTACAGCTCTATTTTGGGCAGCTTAAAATCCCCTTTTTTTAAAACCCAAACATCATTTTATTAATTTGTTTGGTCTTATAATTTTAATAAGACGACTCCTTAAAACTTAATCCTTTTTTAATAAATGCTTACTGACTGTAATAATTTATGTTATTGATATTACAATTTTAAAAATAATAAATGGTATAATAACTTATGATTTAGTTTTCCGGTTTTCCCTCAAAACTTTTAAATTAAAATAACTTCTAAAATATGAAGGGCAGAATTTCACAGGCTAATAAAAAATACTCCATTTTCTTCCCAAAACAAAGTGAAAGATTTCAATCAAACCATTCCTTCCCTTCTTTTTCCTCTGTTATCCTATGTCCACACATTCTATAAAACTCCCCCCATTATCATACTCCATTTGTTCCCAGATGAATTCTCAGACCCTTTCCTTCTTCTTCACTCTTTAGTATATTTTCCCAGTCTGACTCTGAGAGAGAGAGAAAGAGAAAGAGAAAGAGAGAGAGAAAGAAAAGCTGACCTGGGTCAGAATTATGAGCACTGATGAGGTGAAGGGAAACTCGTTTGCCCAGTAACTCATAAACTCGATCGACAATGGAGGCTTTGATGTCATGGAAATCCAGAAGGCCTTTCTTCATCAAAACCACTGTCCCTTTGATCTTCTTGCTTCCATTTACCTTATGATGATTCTGCTTCTCTTTGTTCTTCAAGAACACTTCCATGGCTTCTTCCAGCAGGTTCCTATGAACTGGGACTGAAACCCATGGATATATAGAAGACTCAGTGGAAATGAAGAGAGAGACGTGAAGAAGGAAGAGTAGGTATGAATTAATGGCAGAAGAAAAGTGGGGACTGTATGTACGCGAATTTTTAGTTGAGAATAGCTATAGTCTATTTTGATTTTAAGTACTCAAAAGTAATGTTCAGGATTCCATGTTCAGTTATTCCATAATTTCTTATTTATATTTATTATTTATGATTAATATATATTATATTTATTTTTTAAAAAATATAATAAATTATAATTTTTTATTAATAAATTACACAATAATCATTGAAGTAATTACGTCTAAATTCAATTTAAGCGTCATTACTTAAATTTGTTTTGTTAACTTTAACTACCTTAATAATATGTACATAATTTATTAATATATTTTAAAAAAATATTATTCTCACATTTTTTGTTTCATATTTTATTTGTTTATTATCAACATAATATAAATAAATAATATATGTAATTAATAAATGTTGATAATTAATAATAAAAATATAAAAATATAAAAGTTATGTAAAAAAATAATATAAAAATAAAATTATTCTATAATTTATATAAGTATTGCAAGAAATTGACCAAGACTATTCATGGTAAGGGAAAAAGATATGGGGCCCAAACAATAAATTCTTCAATTTTTTTATGCCATTTTTTTGTTGTTGTTATTTGCATTCTTTATTCAATATATATTTATGATATTTAAAAAAATTAAGATGTTTTTATATATATTTTTTTAATTTTTTTAAATGCATATTCTTTTTGAATTCTTTTGAATTGTGTTTAATTTTTTAATGTATTTTTTAAGGTATATTTACATATATCTATATATCTAAATTTGTTTAGTTATTTTTGTTTATATTTTTAAAGTTTGTTTATATTTTTAAAATGTGCTTAAAAATAATATTAAAGAATAATAATAAATTTTATAAAATATTATTTTAAATGAAGTAAAAAAATTAAAGAATTTTCATCTTCAAAAAATTTAAAGAATGAAATTTGGATCCAGGCCTTTTCGACCTGAATCTTTTTTTTACTTTTCTTTTTATCTCGATCGTTCATTCTTTTTTAGGCGGTCACGATTAAATGCATGTAAAGTATACGTATTTTATCAAATAAATCTTATCCGTGTAAAATTGAAATAAACGATTGAGATTGAAAAGATCCAATCCTTCTCTTAGAGAAAATGATTGGATCCGGATCCCAGATAATGAATAGAGGCATGCAAGTTTGGGACCCATACAGGGTTTCTCATCTCTCTCTTCAGTAATGAATACTTCAAGAACCTGATTCTGATTCCTTCATGATTATGACACGTGGCAGATTTTTCTTTGAAAGAAAACTTTTTTTTTCCCTCCTCTTGATCCCCCCTTCTTGAGGGCCATGGAGGCTCAGATGATTTGGAGAAGGGAGTCATCAACCGAGTGTTGGCGTGGCAGATGAAACGGGATGAACCATACGGAATGACAAAAATTACAACTTTTAGGCTCTGTTCCGATTCTATAGTCAAAATTAGTATTATGAATTGTAAATCCAATTCTAATTCTATCAAAATTAGAATTTGTTCATAATTTTAAATTTGGCCCATATAAGAAATTAGGACGTGGAATTAGAATTTTAAATTTAATTTAAATTTTATTATAAAATATGAGAAGAACAAATAATTAATTAATACATACATAAACATTTTATAAGTAAAATTGATATAAAATATATTTATATATGTATTTATTATTAATTTAATCTATATTCTTTTTATAGGTCTAATCTACCAAAAGATTGAACCAATGACAGGAATCAGATTGCAACCAAGAAAAGAGAACCTTTTCTTATTTGACTAAGGATGAGGGTTCTTTAATTATCCATGAAATATAGATATTGATCGCGTCGGGATCGTGTGGAGTTAGGATTTTAGCTGCATGGTTTTAAATTATAAAATTTGAACTATTTAAGATTGATTAGATGATTTAAATTTATTTTTATTTTTTTTAAAAATAGACATACGTCAATATTTGTATAAAAAAAATAAAAAAAAATAAAATAAATCCTGAATAGTTAGAATTTGATCGAATTTCATAAAACCACCTTCTAACTTTATAAGATTCAGATCCATATTAATGAGGGGTATCATTTATATTTATTATTTATAAATTTATATATATTATATTTATATTAAATATTTTTAACTAAATTATTTTCTTACCAATAACTTATAGATCTGACTACACTTCTCTTAGGTTTTAATTATCAAATAACTTGATGGAGAGTTTGATCCCATCATAACCTTCTTCTCATATTTTTAGCACATTGATATTTTATAAAAAATAAATTCCATCATCATCGTTATTTTTTTTAAATATAATCATTTATACAATCATGAAATTTAAATTATTTTTAAAGTAACATTTGATATAAATATTTTATTAGTGTAAATATATTAATCTATTTTTATTATTAACTAAATATAAAATTAAAAAATAAATATATTAATATATTCACACATTTAATTTTAAATTTAAATATTAGTCTTCTTATATTATTTTAGTTTAGAAAAAAGTGAAGAATGGAGGAAGTTAAAAAGTTTAGAATTTAATTTTATAATTTAAAATATTTTATTAAAAAAACCCTAGTTTAAAGAATGACTGTATACATTTTTCTTGTTATTTTATTGTTATTAAGAACAAAGCAATTACAAATTTATATTGGATCATATATATTATTTATTATTAATCATTTTTTACATATAATAACTATTGTGCGTATATAAATAATTAAAAAAATATAAAAAAGTCTAATCATGACACGTATACATAAACTATCATTATTGGACATGTCCCATCATAGGAAAGTCTGTGTTGAAGCACTAGCCGTCGCCGACACTCCACGTGACAGTTTCATCTATGTTTAATGCAGAAGCCAAATGACAACTCTGCCCTTTGCATCGTGGGATGGAGACTTGGCGGGTGATAAGTTCATTTAG
>JASKGM010057523.1:0-18476 GCA_034509205.1 Ceratonia siliqua | reverse complement strand
ATTAAATGGATTGAATCATGCGTATATAATTATATACATATATATATATATATATATATACATATATATATATATATATACATATATATATATATATATATATATATTATAATTTAGTGAATTTGCAATATTAACTTATTATGGTATTACATATTTACACTATAACTAAGTTACTATTCGTATTATCTAATACTTTAATAGGCTAACTAATTAGTAATTAGCTAATACTTAATACTTATTAGTTATTACTAATTTACTATTAGCATTACCTAATACTTAGATAACCGCATACCCGAATTGAACTGGGCTACATAACAGTTGTCTGGTTTGGTTATTGTAACTATTTCACACCTTAACCAAATGGAACCAACCTATTCTTGTTTGGTCGGTTTGGATTAAAATCGAGCCGTGCACACCTTGATTCCCTCTTAACAAAATTACTGATTTGTTATTATTACTTCAAATTATCATACATCTTAACCAAAACAATTATCATTAAAATAATGAATTTAAGTATAACTCAATAAATTAATGCACTTTATGTAATTTGTTGCCAATAAATGGTATTTGCCATGATACTTAGAATTTGAACCCATAATGATAAATTTTATTAATAGTCAGTGTGTATAATTTATCAATTGAACTAATTCTAATGGCTCACACAAATAAAAGAAGACCAATATAGACATGATTATAAAGCACCTCATATAATTAAAGATTGGTAAACACGAAAAACACAATGACATGTTTTCAATTACCTAACCTCATTTTATTAATTTTACATAGTGATTACTGATTAATGAGCCTATGTGATTAATTTTTTTTAAATTCTTATGAAAAGCAAAGATATATCATTCAACACTAGTAATTATCAATGAGTTAAATTATTTAACAACCAATATTTACAAAGCTCTTTCAACCCACTCAACATAAATCCCATAAGTTTAAAAATATTAATTTAAATAATATTTTTAAAATATTGAAGTTCAAATATTCAATTTCTTATTAACATTAAATTATTATTTATCAATAAAATAAATATAAATCACATAGTTACCACATCTTTTGATTTTATTAATGACAACTGTAATACTTGTTATTCCATTATTGTCTAATTGAAGTTATAATTACAAATCACAATAATTGTTAATTAAAGACCAATTTAAGAGAGAAAATTAACTATAAAAATTAATTTGTTTATGCCTTTTCCTATTGTGCCAAATAATGGCTTAAATATATCATAAAGAAATGTTCTCATTGTATTGTATTTTCTACACGACATTGCTAAAAAATCCTTCATTAATGTATTTAAAAACTATTTTTATTTTTAAACTAATAAAGATTAGTGGCATACATAATTTCAAATTAAGTCACTGCTCAACTATTAATTAACTATTCTATTAATAATTCAATATAGTATAATAATTTTTGTCTCAAATGTAAAATTTAAACCTCCGTCCATAAAATAACATATAGAATATACAAAAAAAGATTAAATAAATACTTTTTATATTTAGGAACATCAAAACTCTACTTTAAAAACATCTATATGTTCATTAATGTAAGTTTGAAAACACAACAGCATCTTGAAAAGCCATAATAACATCTATTAGTTTTCCCACACTCAAATTGTTCAGTGAACATAAGAAACATTTTCTTCTTATTAACTTATTTAAATGATAAAAAAATTATACAAAAAAATTCTAAATACAATAAGATTAATTATAATGTCTTAAATTATATTATATATAATTATTATTTTATATAAAAAAAGTTGTATTTAAGATTTTAATTACAAAATAACAATTTTAATTAAAAGTATGGAAAAAAATTTCATTACGAGATTTGGTTCTAATTAAAATTTCAAATTATATGAAAAGAAGAAAATTTTGAAAAAAAAAAAGTATAAAACTCACAAGAGAAAATCCAAAAATTTTTTTGATAGAAATAAGTCTTCTATGTTGATTTTTGATTTTCCATCTACATAGCAGGACCACTATTAACAACTAAAAAACATAAAAATAGTAGTGTGTAAATGACAATGATATTTTCAGTCAATCTATAAATGACAGATTAGTATCCTGTTGTTATCTCTTTTGTTTTAAACTGCTGTTGATTTAATTTTGTTTTGAAACATTTCATAATAATGTGGTTACACAAGATCATAAACAAAGTGAGCTGACAACCTTATACACCCTATATGAATATCCCAAAACAATATTTATGTAGAGTTAGCCGCATGAAAAATTCAGTATTACAACAGTAATTCAATCCACGGTCCTTGCAGAAAATCCACAATGACAACAGTGAACGACAAATGAAAGCTACATATTACGCAGTCAAAATGTATAAAAGAAGGCCACCACAAGTTCTTACAGCATATTGTTGGAGGTTGGAGCATCTAAAACCCATAATCTCTTTTTCCCCGCAAAACTCCATCAAACACAATGCATATATATGGAGAATCAGGATTAAAATATTGCATTGGTGGGCCCGTGCACATATACAGCCTTCTCAACAAGATATATAGTTTAAGATCTTTTGGAGGACTTGTAAGCAACATCAATCTTGTAGATTCATTATCCCTCAAGAATCTAGATCCCTTGTCAAGTTTGGGTTCAGTTGGTTTAAGCTTGGTTAGTTCGAATTTAGGCTATAGTTACAGGAAAATAGTAGCTGTACAGTATCTTCGATCTTCCCAATTAAAACTTGTCGGCTAATTACTGGTAATTAGATTAAGTTAGGTACATAAATAGTTCGTTGCTTGTTCTGGCATCCCACTCAATAAAAGGTAAAAATACGGCCAAAATGGATTGATTATGACAAGGATAAATATGGGAAAACCTTTCCTAACATTGCATATTCAGTCAAAAGGGACTCAAATTTATATAAACAAAACTGCCAAGTACCAACTTGTCTAACTGATGGAGGTTGCATTACAGAAAGGTTAAATATAACTTGAAGATTGAGACTAGCAAGGTGCTACCATTTGTGCAAGTAGCCAATTTATATGGGGATTGTTGATGCTTGGCCATTTTTCCCTATTCATCAGGACAACCTTGCACTATTGGTAACTGCTAATGAATAACTAACCTGATCTTGTGTGTGCAAAAGAAGATAAAATCTAAGAGTATTAGTCAACAAAAACAGGTGCAGTGGTTTTAGACATTGAAAAAGATATAGGAAAGTATAAAGGTGAGAAAATAGAGAAATGACATTTTAATCTGGAAACCCCATCATATGCAATGTCATTTATTTTGTTTTTTGAATTGATGGCGATGCAGGACTGGGGAGGGGGTAGCAAATATCTGAAGTAAAACTTGAATATGAGAGTTAGCAATAGAGACAAAACAGAACTCTATGGTTCTTCACACAGAAAATCCTGATATTTGATTAACATATGACCAAAGGGATGAAGTGCTTTTGTAATACATTTTAGTTTGCAACCCTACAACACCAATGTATAGATTCCTGAGGGTTCGGCCACCAGTTATGTCAGCCCTATAATTCCAAAGGGAACAACAATTAACAATTAATTTATGGAACAACTTCCCATGAAAATGGTGGAAAAGGAATTGACACCACAAAATACTGCAATTACTTGCTTACACATCAAGAAATAGGCCACCATCACCCAGACACTTCACTTTGGTAGTCCTTGTAATTAGACCACGGAATTCTACTAGCTGAGCAAACAGAAAGAAATGCCTGAAGCACAGATACTTGGACATCTAATGAACAACATCCATTTATGGGATAAACCTAATCAATCAAATATATATTCATAAAAGAACAGCATCTTGCGTTGCCACAATTTAGAATTAGTAGTTGTACCATGTGCTACATTATGCATATATTTTGATAGATATCCCCTAATGTCTTTACTAGGAGGAATGGGCGATGCACATAAATACATTAGCTCCCATAATTTAATCAATAATGTCCCGTTTTTGAAAGATATGTACTAACGTTTGGCAAATAAACCACAATGATTACAACTTCAATAATAAAATGCACAGGCAACATAAAGCACGATACTCAAGACTAAAATTCGTATGCCTCACAAGAATATTTCTTCTTTGATTGGATATCTAAACAAAAAATTCATCTCTGAGTTTCGAACGCTTTAAAATTTGCTTGTATAGATTCCCTCCAAGCTCCTCAACTACGTGAAAAAAAATGGAATAAAAGCAAACAACAAATTACAAGTCTCCTTAAATAAATTCTAAATGAATTTTGCAACTTAGCCTGTGCGAGTTTGACACAATCAAATAGTTTTTTTTTGCTTGAAAGTAATACGAGAAATTAAATTCCATACTATTATACTAACAAGGGTCTAAAAGTCATTAAAAAATCCACATAGACACCGTTCAACGTTTTACCATATCTTTAAGACAAACAATTAAAAAAAGAATCACAAGTAATGAGTTGCCACAATGTTTCAAGAACCATTGAAGCTCTGGGAATAAACATAAGAGAATTATGAGACTCTTTAAACAGTTTGAAATAGAAATGTTTTGTATGTTTAACATATGCACCACATTAAACATTTATTAATTACCAATTACAGGAAAAAGATGAAATGAATTTGTGATAGCAACTGCTAGCTAGAGACAGAAAGACATTCCAATAATAAATATGCCAATGCTTCAAGTGGACAAAATTACAACATACCTACCTCAGCAAGCACAGATCTAGGAAACTTTTGATAAGTTAAGGAAAGGACATGAATCGCATAGCCTTGGATTGCTTGCTTAAAACCTGTAGTTGATATCCATTTCAGCTTGGTGTATAATATAATCATGGGCAAATAAAAAGATTGAAGCTAGAAAGCTCAACCAGTGCCAACACTAAACAAGAAGAAAAGTAGCTTAATCAAGATAGTCGCCAAAAAATCCACTTGTTTCCAAAAGTTTAATACTCATTAGTTACAAGGTATACATAATGACAGTATATGTAAAAGCCATTCTACATGAGATGTAGGGCAAGTCAAATGAGAAAATGACATCTGCCTATTTTCATGACAACGGAATTAAACCCTTGCCTTTCAGTTGGGCCATGCGGCTTCTAAACGGAACTTGACCCACTTGACCAGATAAAGCATAATAAAATTAGGCAACAACAATGTAGCCAAATTAAGAACGTTGTGAACAAAGTTTATGAACACTTTTGGTAACCCATCATAGTTTATCACTCAGTAACAACTAATAATAATTCCATACATTACAATATATCATTACATGGCACATCTTCAACTATATGACAACTCTTTGCTACTTCGTCCCAGAACTACCGAAATCTTCTTGTCTGAAGAATAAAGACAAGGTTTAATGCCTTAAATTCAAGCAAGTACCTGAGCAACTAACAACCAATGGATACCTCCAAATAGTGTGATTACACAATCAATGTATTGAACTGCTCCTCCATTTGTTAAGAAACACAATTAACCAAAAAGTAATATGAAAAAGTAAACAAAAATGCCATGCTTAGCATAATCAAAAGGAGTTGAACCAGTCACTTATACAAATGAGCAAATTCAATTTCAACTAATATTTTTCAAGAAGCTAATGAAAACTAAAGACTCATAGGATTCCTATAGAATATACCCTATACCCCAAAAGCCACCTAGCTATCCCCAAGATGCAGTTTAACTTGGAAAATTCATAAAATTGTTGATGATTCATGATTAATCAAACACATTTAACATGAGTAACTGCATGAGAACAAGAGCAACAAACATAGGATAATTTGACAAAATTATAACACATATTTTGGAATATCAGAAAGATGCACAGACTGAAGTCTGGAGTCGGCATTGCCATAAGGGCTATTGAAAATAAATAAATAAACAAAATAAAATAAAGATTCAAGCGCATGTTAGCTTCCACTAATCAGCCATATGCTCTCTATTCATAAGGAGTAAATACAATAATAAAATGCTTAACTAGACCTTAAACAATATGGGAGCTACAATATGGTGACTTATTCTATCAAGTTCAAATTACAATAATTAACGAACAAACTATTACTAGCAACCCACTTAGCATTTTATCAGTTTGATTGAACCATTGATCCTATAATTAATGATAAAATAACAAAAACAATTAAAAAAGGGAAAAAAACTATAATAATAGAGGGAAAAAAGAATTAGTTCTAGTGAAATTGTGAAAATAATAGAAAAGAGCCAAACCTAGAACGAAATCCTTTTTCATACCATAATCTAAAATCAACCAAACCAACAAAGTCAAGTACATTTATTTGTCACCAGATTAAACTATGGTATAGTAAACAAGTAATGGGGATCTTATAATTTATTTTTTTAAGCACTGGATTGTGTTGATGGAAAATGAACAAATGGAATTTTATATCCTTTTGAGAGGTGTGCTGGCTTTATATCAATGAGGCTGCAATCTTGTATTTGTTCATATATCTTAAAGTTAAAGTTCTGGACATGTAAAACTTGCTACTTGCCCTCTTGACTTTATTTGCTCAGAATGACTTAATCCTCTTTTAATATGTGAACTTGTACAGGATGCATATGATCAGTAGCTCACTTTGCTCTCGTTCCTATGCCTCCTCATATACTAGAAATTGGCAATTTTCAGTCCTACAAGCCATAATATGCAAATTGTCATCTTGGTTGGGGTGACAATGCAAATTATAATGGTATTATGCAAATTACAATTCTTATTCACAGCTATGCATACTCTGCAAGCTCAAATTACAATTATAGTTTCTAGTAATAAGGATAAACAAGATCAAGAATAAAGTGAGCTGATGAACCTATGTATCATCTCCAAGTTCAAATGACCAAATAAATTATTCTAGTTAAAAATAAACAAGTGTTTCACCATATTTCCAACACTTGCATTATTTTAGTGTAATGTTCTTTTAGTTATTCCAAATTCAACCTACAAGTTAATATAGAATAGAACAAGCAAACATTTCCTCGTGCTTGTGAGTTGTGGCCTTTGCTTGAATTGTTTTCCAACATTAGGTGTTCTTTTGTTATATCCAATACTAGGAAATTAAAGCTATTCTATCTCTACCATCACTATTAGAGTAAGACCAAAGCTGTGACCAATGGTAACAAATGTGCTTATCTAACCTATTAAAATTCTACAACATTATTAGAGTAAGACCAAGTTGCTCTATCTCTAACAATCGCTTACTAGAGTCATTATTATAATAAAACTAAAGTTGCTCTGTCTCTAAAATATCAAAATTCTACAATATGCTTATGTCTCTATTGTGAGTAATGAAAAAAAAAATTAAGCATATATTAAGTTCATTACATAAATATGCGTTTATGAGCAAAATCAGAAAACAAATGCCATGCAAGACTAAATAAAAAGTGAAAACTTTCTTGTCATATTGGGCACATTTTTCCAAATCAAAACAAATATAGCTTTATGTCCTTTTCTAAGTTACATCCGGGTGTAGCAATACACCCTTACCCAGATGTTGGGAGCATAGTAATCACCTAGCTTTATATATACTTGACTTGTCAAATTTTATTAGTTCAGGCTTCAAAGTTTAGACTTCAATCTAAGTTATCAATGTTAACATGAATAATGTCACAATGCAATTAGAAGATATACCATTATGAAACTAGAGTATTGTGGAATTCTCCCTTGTAAATTGTATGTAATACACACCATACTTCTTCAAAGCTCCAACATATGGCCCAGTTAAATTAAAAAAAAAAAAGGAAAAAAAGAATAAGGAAGACTTGTTAGCTCATGGCATTCGATTTAGGCTTCTTTAATAAGTATGCATCTTTATGTAAGGAATGTGAATGACAGTTTTGGCCTCCATCTTCCTCTAATTTCTTGAAGAATGCATCATACTCTGAAGTTTTTGAGTAATTTGCATCTAAATTTCGCATAAGAGGTAATTGATTAAACATGAATTCCAAGTGATTTAATTCTAATAACTAACTATGAGAATATGTAATGTAGTACCAGTTAAAATCTATGAATAAACAAAACTATATGCATCTCCTTCGAGAAGTTGAGGATGAGATAGCAAAACTCAAATGTTTTTAAACAAAACGGCGATAGAGATCGATTTGAATAGGGTGAACCAAATAGGAAAAATGGAACCTTTAATTGCAAAACTCTCACACCTCCATTGATTCAATAGCTTAGGTAGAGACCAAATGGAGATAGAGATCGATTTGGGTGGGGGAGAACTAAATCTTGATTCAATAGAGAATCCAAATTTTCTTCAATTAGGGATTAATTGATTTGGGAAAATCAGACAGTCTGAGGCGTGCACGTGCTACGAAACTAACCCTATGAGGTGTAATGGAGATGGTGGCCTACGACAACGGAGCTTGATGGTGGTTGCATGAAACACAAATGGTGATTGAATGTTGTTCACGAGCATGATCGAGATGGCTCGTGATCGCAGGTGAGGGAGGAGATCGCATATGGGAGGGAAGCCCCAAATATTCCAGGGATTTTGCAATTTCTATTTTTCCACGGACTAAAGTGTAAAATTCAAAACAAATTTTCATTGCAATTGGTTGTTTAGGTTGCCTGTCATCCCATTAAATCCCATTAATTGTAATCCAATGGACAGGACTTCGTAGGAAGGGATTTAACGGCTGTCAGGATTTTGTCTTCTTGTGGCTGTTGTCTACCGCCCCACTTGTGGAGTAATAAGATAGACAGATCGTTTAATATTTTAATTACTCACTATCTCTTAAAAAATAAAATAAAAAAATAAAAAAATAATATTGACTAATTTAATATGTTCTTGTGCATTTCTCAAATACATATAAATTAATAAGATATTATAATTATTTTATTTTGAAAAAAAATTAGTGAACTATTTAAGGTAAAGAAAATGCGTGAGTGGAAAATCCAATCATTCTTTTAGTACAAAAGAGTGAAGGTGTATCCGATTTAAACCCATTTTATTTGATGTTGTATTTAAGAGAAATTTACATTTATGATACATGAATAACTTTAAAGCAAGCAATAAACTCAAGATTAGTAGAAATTCCAGAAATTCTTAATGAATCGGAGGAAAATCAAGATACAAGGAATTCTATAGTTGAAAGAATTCCGAGATATAGATCAAAAAGCAAGAGAGAAATTCAAGATTACAAATTCAATATCCTCACTTACACAATTACTAGCTTATAAAGCCATTACATCAGTAAATAATACACTCGCACACACAGAATGTATGCTCCACTTTTCTTCGAAGTAGTTATAACAGTAGTTTCGTCAGCACGCCACATCATCGTCATTAATCCGACCAACCTCTCCTTTTGCTAACTAAGCTTTGAATGACTATTATAACCGTCAATCTATAGTTCCTGCATCAATGCCCCCTTCCTGAGATTGTTCTTGACCCTAAGGAAGAAAAGTAGGGAACTTCTGCAGTAAATCTTAATAGAATTCCTAGGTAGCATCCTTTTCAGGCTTATTACACCATTTCACCAAAACTTTAATAACAGGTAGACCCCCACGATTAACCATTGTTCTATCTAAAATAAGCTCTGGTTCATGAGGATCATCAGGACTAACATAAGGGAGTGATGGTAATGGTTAAGTAACAGGAATAGGTCCTACATGTTGTTTCAATTGAGACATGGAAAGTAGAATGGATACGAGTGCCAGTAAGTAATTGGAGAGTATAAGCTATGGAATCAACCTTACCAATAATAGGATAAGGTTCAAAATAACAGCTTGCTAACTTGTGATTGGGTTAAGAAGCTAAAGAAAATTGGCGATAAGGCTACAACTTTAAATACACCTAGTCACCAATAAGAAATTGCCTATTAGATCTTCGCTTATCCGCCAAAGTCTTCATTTTGTTTTGAGCCCAATGCAAGTGAAATTTAAGAGTTCTTATCATGTTTTCTCTTGCTTGCAAGCTTTGGTCCACTAAATCCACATTTGATTCACTGGGAAGGTAAGGCAAATGAATCGGTGGTGGTTGCCCATAAACTAATTCAAATGGTGTAGCTCGAGCTGCCACATGAAAGGTGGTGTTGTACCATCACTCAGCAAGTGGTAACCAATGAAACCACATTCCAGGAGCATTTCCACACATACAATGCAGATAAGTCTCCAAACCACGATTCACTACCTCTAATTAATTGTTGATCTGCGGATGGCAGGCTGAAGAATGCTGCAATTTTATGCCTTGACATTCAAAAAGAGCATTCCAGAATGTGTTAAGAAATACCGCGTCTTTATCACTTGTAATAAAGCGAGGTAACCCATGTAACTTATAAACATTGTCTGAAAAACATTGGGCAACTTGTAAAGCAGTGAGCTAAAGCCATGAAATGTGTAGCTTTGGTTAATCGATCAATGACAACAAAAATAGTATATTTCCCAGCTCACTTAGGCAAACCCTCTATAAAATCCATTGCTATATCAATCCAAATACTCATTGGAATAGGGAGAGGTTGCAACAACCCTAGGGTGGCTGCAGTGTCATACTTACATCTTTGACATACAGTGCATTCCCTAACAAATTTCTGGACATCTCTTGTCATTCCTTTCTAGTAAAACAACTTTTTAACACTTTTAAGTGTAGCATCACAGTGATAATGACCTCCTATAGAAGAGGAATGAATCCAAAGTAATATTTGACATCTTAGATCCAGATCATAGCTACCACCAGCTTATTCTTTCTTCTGAGCTGAGTGTCTTTCCAAGTATAATAATTATAACTATTTACATCCTGCTATAATTGATTCACAATTTCCCTGAGGTTTTGATCTTTTTCACAACTCTGCTGAATCAAGGTATTTAAATATGAATGAATGTTGTAAAGAACCATGACATTAAGTTAGGACTTTGGTATCCTAGATAATGCATCTGCAGCAATATTCTCTTTACCTTGTCTATATTGAATATCAAAGTCAAATTCCATTAGTTTGGCAATCCACCCTTACTGAACATGTGTAGTTAATCTCTGATTAAGTACTATAAGCTCTTTTGATAAGTTCTTATAAGGAAATGTCTGTTAAGCAAATAATGTATATACTTTTGAATAGCAAAAATGACAGTCAGCAACTCTTTTTCATATACAGATAGATTTTGATGTCTAGGGCCTAAAGTCTTACTGATAAATGTAAGAGGATGTTGATCCTGCATTAATACAGTGTCAATGCCACAATTTCAAGAATCTATCTCTACTATGAAGGGTTTATTAAAATTTGGCAAAGCCATCACTGGTGATGTAGTAAGAGCAATTTTTAGGTTTTCAAAAGCGACATAAGTTTCATTACTCCATTCAAAATTGTCTCTCTTGAGTAAATTTGTTAGAGGCCTAGTAATTATACTAAAACTTCTCACAAATCTCCTAAAATATCCTGCTACCCCCAAGAAGCTTCTTAACTACTTAACAATATTTGGAGTAAGCCAATTCTTCACTGCTTCTATTTTAGAAGGGTCAATAGATACCAATTTCTTTGAGATAAAGTGACCTAAGTATTTAACCCGTGAGATTGCAAAATAACACTTACTTCTCTTTGCTACTAGCACATGTTTCTTCATCAGTAAAAAGATAGTTTGTAGTGGTGAACATGTTCTTGCAAGGTCTGACTGTATATTAGGATATCATTAAAGAAAACTAAGACAAATTTTATCAAATGTTGTATAAAAATAGAATTCATTTAAGTTTTAGAAAGTGGCAGGTGCATTGGTAAGGCCAAAAGGCATTACCAAGTATTCAAAGTGTCCTGAATGAGTTTTGAAAGTAGTCTTTTGAATATCTTCCTGCTTTATTCTCACCTGATGATATCCTAATCTTAGATCTATTTTAAACAAAAACACAAGCCTTACCTAATTCATCCAGAAGGTCACCAACCAATGGGATAGGAAATCTGTCTTTTACAGTGTTGTTATTGAGTTCTCTATAGTCTATACAAAGCCTTCAAGTGCCATCCTTTTTACCCATTAACACCACAGGGGATGCATATGTACTATTGCTTGGTTGAACTATCCCATTATCAATCATTTCACTTACTAATTTATCAATAATATCCTTCTGGTAGGAGGGATATCTATATGGTCTCTTATTTATAGGGTTTGCACCTGCACCAAAGTGATTTGATGATCACGACCTTCCCTAAGTGGTGGCAGGGATTTAGGTTCTTCAAAAAGATCCTGAAATTCAGTCAATGGTGTTTCTATTTCAGGGGGTGTAATGTTATGTTCTTCTGTTGTATAACTGGTTAAAGATTGCAAAGATATGAAATTGTCCTCCTTAATAACTCCACTCACTTGAATTAATGCTAATTGTGCCTCATGACCTTTGATTTTATCTAATTGTTGACGTTTGATATATTTTAATCCTCTAGTTTGTGACCCTTTCAAAACATGCCTTCTGCCACTGAAAGTAGACTCCATGGTTAACTTGTTAAAATCCCATACTGTTGGTCCTAGTGTCACCAACCATTGAATTCCTAATACGACATCACAACATGAAAGAGGCAACAACATCATATCAGTTTGAAATATAATATTTTGATTTTGCCATTTGAACCCCTTCACCACACTAGAGATATTGAGTTACTATTATCAGCCACAATGGCTGATAATAGGCTTGAAGACTCCCTTCTACATCGCAATCTATAAGCCACTTTTTCATCTAAAAAATTATGAGTGCTTCCCCTGTCTATCAAAATGTGTAATGGTCTCTTATTGACAATTCTAGTAACTCTTATAGTTTGGAAACTCAAAATACCAGTGAGAATGTTCACTAAAATATGAGGTTCATTATCTATTGATTCATTGAAATTTTCTTTTGTTATATCCACTATTGTGTTTCCTTCTACTTCTTCTAATTCCATATGATACAATTGAGGTTTCTTATGTTTCAAATTATATCCAGATGTATAAGGTTCATCACATAGAAAGCATAATACTTTGGCTTTTCTCTCACTCATTTCAGCATGAGATAAAGGTTTGGATACTGAAGCACTGCTATATGCAGTAGATTGGTCTAGGTAGTAATGGAGTTCTATAACAACTATTTTGGTCTGAATTATTTTTCAACTCAGATTTAGCATAAGATTGAGTAGGAACCTAACTATTTTGCAACTTATTTTGCAACGAATTCAGTGTTTTGGTTGTAGTGTTTGAAAATTGTGCAACTTCATATAGTTTGGCCAGTTTAAAAGACTGCCTTATAGACTTAGGTTGGAACATCCTCACATGCATTTGGATATCATTCTTGAGTCCAGTTAAAAAACTACTCACCAAATATTCTTCAGGCAGATTAATTCTCACTAGTATTGCATCAAATTTATCATGATAATCCTAGACAGATCCTTCTTGTCTTAAATTCTTTAATTATGCTATTGGATCCTCGTATATTTCTCCAAATCAATTATAAACCTCCTTCACATATTCATTCCAACTAGGTAAAGATGTGGTTAGTAGTGTCTTTGCAGAGGCATGGTGTCATTGCAAAGAGGCTTTCAAGGTGAATAATGGCTAATCTAACTTTCATATTTTCAAATGTGTTATCAATTATGAAAATTGCTCACACTTGAAAATCCAGCCTTTCACATTCTCTCCATTGAACTTAGGAAAGTCTATTCTTGCTAATCTAGAAGCACAAGAATATTGATTATTAGCCTAGAAAGAATTTTCGTTGTTACCCTTTGAATTATTTCTGAAGATTATGCCTTCGAATTTTCCACTACCTTTTCTTTATCTTTTTGCTTCGCGACTTCTAGTAACATTTGTTGTTTACTACTGAACATTTATGTCATTTTCCCTTCCACGACAGCCAATTTCCTATTGAATGATTATTCAATTAGGCGAATAGCAGCCTAAGTTTTGGTGGATTCCACCATAAGATCCAAGGATTCATAAGCCTTTGATATCAAATTGATAAATATTAGTAGAAATTCTTATTGAATATGAGGAAAATCAAGATACAGGGAATTCTAGAGTTGAAAGAATTGCGAGACACAAATCAGAAAGCAAGAGACAAATTCAGGATTACATATTCGATATCCTTACCAAGACAATTACTAGCTTATAAAGCCATTACATCAGTAACTAATACATTCGCACACATAGGATCGACGCTCCTCTATTCTTCAAAGTAGTTATAACAGTAGCTTCGTCAGCACGCTACATCATCTTCATTAATTCGACTAACCTCTCTTTTTGATAACTCAACTTTGAATGACCGTTATAATCGTCAATCTGGAATTCTTGTATCACTCAAGTCCAACACCACTTTATATTTTCATAACATCTATTTTCCATTTTTTTCATATTTTTTAAATGCTGAAACAACACAAATTAATATTCATACATGAAAATAATTAGAATAAGAAGATAAAAGTCTTACCTGAAAATAATTAGATTGCATCACTGATATTGGTATATCATTACTAGCATTGGTGGGATTCATCTTACCTAAAGAATCAACAAAGGATTTTAAACAAATTCAAAACACTAAGATGGGTGGCTTTGGAAGGAGCCTTAGATCACAAAGTGAAGTGAAAATGGAACGACACATTTATACATTGATACAACTATATGAACTAAGTGGATGGTTTACAATGTATGATATATAGGAAAACACAAGATTAGTCATCAATGTTTAAATCGCAGACTGATAAAACCAGAATTAAAATTGGATTCCAAGTTTAAAATCTTAGATGAACCAAACCGATATTAGAAGAATACTTAACAAATAAAATAGTGAACAAGGGAAGTACAAAATTCATTTAATTATTGAAGTCAACAGACAAATAAAATAGCAAAGAGAAAACAAAAGAGGAATATATTAAGTTATCATTCTGAAATAGCAAAGAGCAAACAAGAGACAAACAAAGCACAAAAAATGGGGCTGTGAGTGGTGGTGGCAGTCACATTACTAAAGTCGAACGCTGCAAGGCTTTGTTCTTCGTCTTCGTGACTTCGTCTATGAGTACTAGCAGCACTACAGCAGCCAGCGTGAGACTGTGAGAGACTAGGTCCTTCTCCTTCGTCTTCGAGCAAACGAGCATCACTAATTCACTATAACAAGATTTTTATTTTAACCTGAGCTTTGTTTTAAAAACGACGCCATCTGTATACAATTTTTTTTTAAAACAATACGAAACGATGTCGTTTCAATGAAACGCATCCAAAAAATATATATCAAAACCCGACCAACCTGATAGCCTGCCCAGTTTTCATGGGTCCGACCTGGCTCGCTAGGTTTATCCCTGGTTTTTGATTTTCAGGTTTTTTGAAGCCGACCAGATCGATCAGGTGGCTGTTTTCTGATTTTTTCTGTTGAATTGGCCAATCTGGTCTGGTTTCAATAACATTAAGTATGTGTTTTTGTGAAAGACAGTATCAAGAGAATGAGCCTGAAGAGCAAGCCACCACGAGGTATTTTTGACATTATAAGGATAATTTATTACATTTTTCCTCGTTTTTAATTAATTTTAAATTAAATTTTGATTTTGATTTTTTTATTTTAGTTGATAAAGTTTTTAACCTAAAAATTAAATACACATGTTTTTTTTATTTTTAAATTCCACACATGTATCTATTAATATATTATCCATTTCTCATGAATTTTTTCTCTTCCAAAAACAGAAGCTGAATAGAAGAATACAAGTGTTATTTTGTTATGAATTTATTTTCCATTCAAAAATAAAATATGAATAGGAGACAGATAGAAAAAGATTTAATTTTAAAATCACAACTAATATAAAATAAACATCATAATATAATTTTAAAAAAAATCTTATAGAAAATTAATGAAAGAAGCATTTAATAAAATATTTACTTAAATAAGTAAATTTGAAATATGCAATCAATTTCAAAGCTTATCTAGGACACTTCTCATCTACCAATGAAGTTCATTGAAAAAAAATATCTGTAGCCATTAATGTTACACTATTCTCAATAATTTAAATTCAAAATGAAATAAAAATAAATATTAACAAGATAATGAAAAGTATTTTGAAGATAAGAATAGTTTGAATTAATATTTTATTCTTTAATATCTTAAATCTAAATATTGACAAGATAATCTCGTACATCTTGAAATGGAGATAAATATTAACAAGTTGATCCTCCTGGCTATAACTCTTTTCTTTCTTCCCTCTCATGTTTTTTCTCACATTCTATCTTTCTCTCTTCAGATATATGAAGCTTTGCTTTTGGGATCTTTGATTTCAGGCATAGGCTTCAACTTGTATTATTTGAGCAAGCTGAGAATTGAAAACATCTTTCCTACTATGATCACAATTGCACCACGTAGTAATTACTCAAATGTGTAAAAGAAATACTGTGTGACACGATCATGCTAGTAATAACACGATTGAAGTATTATAATTTTTTCCCAAAAAATTCACTAGATCATGTGCATTTCAATTATAGCATGTCAATTGCATATTTATTGTATCGTTAATAATTTATTTTTCTCTCTTGTTTATTTTGAGGAGGGGATTAAAGATGGGGAAAGTTATCAAGATTTAATAATTGGTTTCTTTTTGGCCCATTTATTTAAGGTCTGCATATTTCTCACTCCCCTTTGAGATTTTTATTTCTTAGTGTTGGATTGATGTCTCAATATAATACTAAAATTTTACATTGAGCTTGGATAGGTGATGAATCAGATGATGCATGCATTTTTCTAATCATCCCTTATGTATTTATTTTTCATCATGTTGTTAATTAATATTTATTTTTATCTCATTTTGAATTGAAGTTATTGAGAATAGTGTAACATACTAACGTTAATAGCACAGAGGTAAGATTCACAAAGGAAGTAAAATAGCAAAGAAAGAGATAATAATAACAAAGAAACCCCTTACAAGATTATATTTAACTCAAAAAGTATTATTTTTTAAAAGAAAAAGTGTTTTTTTGAATAAAAAAGACTTTTTGAATGAGTTTATAAAAAGACCTATGCTATGTTACTCTAGAGTAGCTATATTCTTGGAATAGTTTTTTTTATTATTTATTTTTTTATAATTTTTATTTTAAGAAATAATTTAAAAAATAAAAAAGTTTCATAATACAAATATTCAAAAATAAAGAAAAATTAAAAATTTTCTTTTGATTTTTTTATATTTTTTAAATTTTTTCTTAAAATAAAAATTATAAAAAAAACTTAAAAAAATAATTTCGTAAATATGGCTATTTCTACAGTAGCATAGCAAAGACAAAAAAAAAATACACAAGTAACCAAAAAAAAAGCACAAAATGATTTTACACATCTTTTAATATATTTTTAAAAGAATTATGATTATTTATTTTTATACAGACAGGTACAATTATTTATACTTAATGATCATATCGAATATTTTTTCACTTAAGGACGAGGTGGGTCAGCTTTATGCTAATTCTTTATTTCGTGTACTTGCAATTTATTCATTGTCTTAGTTTATTTTATTGATATATTTTAGGACAATTTTATGCTACTGCTCCAAGTAATTTAATATTTTTTTTATCTTTTATTTTATATTTTTTGATATTAATTAATTATTTTTTAATCACAAATTTTTTTGGAAATTTTTTTTAGAAATTTTTGGAAATGTTTTTGAATTTTTTTAGAAAATTTTATTTATGAAAAAATAAATTTTAAAAAATGATGAATAAATAATACAAAAATGTAAAAAATTTTGAAAAAGTATTAAAAAATATATGACATAACAATATTTAATTAATATTAAAAAAATTGGTACAAAAATAATTAAATAATGAAAATAAATAATGTTATACTGAAGCGATAGCACCCTATATTTTATGGCTTCACAATTGGACCTTACTCTTTTACTTTTGGACCAACTTCTCATTTTTTAGCTTTTGTATATCTTACTCTTGCCTTTGTGGAAGACATTTGTGTGCTGTGTTAAGGAAACAATGGATCATTCGTTTTTAAAGTGCCCTTATGCTAAAGCTCTTTGGTTTGCGCCGCCTCTTTGAGACAATATGGCCCTTTAAAATGAGTATTGTTAAAGAATTATTATAAAATGACCTCTAAAATGTTATTTGCAAAAAAATAAAATAATAGAAACTACTATAAATTGTATATTGATGAACAAAGTATTAAGGACAAAATTGTAAAATTATTATAAAAAACCTAAAATTATAAAAATTAAAATAAATTTATATAGGTTCAAATAAAAAAAAATTAACGGTAGAAATTATCTCTTAGAGTGCTTCTCAAGCAAAGTCCCCGTAACTTTTGAAATTTTCTTGAAAAATTACTATTAAAAAATTTGTAAACATAAATTTCGGATTTAATTTTTGTTGTTAAAAACCAAAGTAAGAAAAAGTCACAAAATTCACGAACCAGACCTCAGTATCAAGAGAGACACCCAGCTCATTAGCAAAAGCAAGTGGTAAGATTACCAAATGACAGATATTAAGCAAATATTAAAATGTTATATCTTTAGAATAACAATTAATGATATTTAGATATATTCATACAGCTAACATTTTATTTTGATAGAAAGCCACAAATATATATAT
>JASKGM010057512.1:0-18479 GCA_034509205.1 Ceratonia siliqua | reverse complement strand
AATAAGGGTAATTTAGTCAAATACAATTATTTTTTGCTAGAATTGAGGCTATTTAATAGCTACCTTAATTCTTGTGCAATAACCTTAAACGACAGATAATTTGAAACGGAGGGAGTATATCTATAATAACACTCTTTTTTATTTGACTAAATTAACTAACAATAAAATTAAAATATAGTAACAAAATATTTTATTTAACTTGTGTTTAATCATGATTAACAATCTTTTTTGTAAAGATTAACTTCACTTTTTAATTTGTAACAATTAACCTGACTTTACATATGTACAAGTTAAACTTATGAAAAACATAAGTGTCTTTTATTGGGTCATCTTAATTTAAAAGTTCCAAAGATTATATAATTGTGCACAAGAAGGTCCAATAAAATAAATTTATCTTATGTTTCTTATAAATTTAACTTATTTTTATATAAAAAATTTATTTAAGTGTTATACATTAAAAAGTGACGTTAATTACGATTAAATTTAAGTTAAATAGAATATCCTATTAACATATTTTAATTTTACTATTAGTTAATTTAATAAAATAAACGGGAGTATATTTTAGATATAAAATAAAATGGAGTGTAATACCTTAATAACTCAAAGGAGTTAAGTGTATTTTACCATAAACCCCACTAAATTAATTGTTGGCAACTTGTCAGCAGTTAGAAGATGGAAGAGTAAAATCACTTCATTGGCTGACATCCCAGTTCTAGATCTCTACCTTTGTCTGTACTGTGTGTGAATATATGAATGAATTATATATAGTTAATCACTTGTTAAAAGCACATGGATATGATCATATATATATATATATAACTGAATTCAATATGATATTTGAAAGAAAAAATTAAAAACGCTACTCTCCTTAAGCTATTACATGTAATTTACATAAAATGATAAAAGAAGCGTAGCTGCTTGAACTTTTGGAATGAAACCGGCCGGCCACTCTCAAAAGTCACAGTTAGAGGCCCCCGTCATATGCCCAAAAATCTTCACCCACTCTAAATTAGGCTGCATCAAGATGAAGCATTAAATGAGTTGTGCTAGCCAGAAATTAAGAAGATCGCTATCTATCTTTGTGAAGAAAAGTATGAAGGGAATATCGCTGGAAGCACAACCAGCTGGCGATGCCTTTTGTGGGCAACTTGGCAGGTCTGCTTGACTTTTCTCTGTGGTTAATTTCAACTACAATCAAAATATGTGAATCTATGCTACTAGCGTATCACTGTTGGAATATAGTAGTATCGCAATTTTTTTCTTTATTTTTTTATTTAAATTAAATAATTATTTTTTTTGTCATATATTTAAATGCTTTTAATATTTAAAAAATTTATTATAAAAAAATAAATTCAAGAAAAATGATAAATAAATAGTATAAAAAATCTAAAAAATTTCAAAAAATATATGATATAAAAAATAATTAATAAATAATAAATAATAAAAAAATTAGAACAAAAAACAATGAAAAACAAGAAGTAGAACAATATTTCTTAAACTACAATCAAATATGGCAGTAGCATAATTTCTACTTAAAACTTTATCTAGAAAACGTCAATAATTAATTAAAACAAAGTCGCGGTTGAGTTGACCTAATCCTTGCCCATTTAATTTCACTTCCTAATATGCAATTAATGAAAGTGGTAAAGTGCTTGAAAGTTTCCTTTTGTTTCTTTAAAATTGGTACAAGAATTTCCACTTTGTTTCTAGATGTGGAAAAATCACTTGTAAAATTTTATTTTTGGAATTAATCTGAAGACTTTTCTGACAAATAATTCCAACATCAGCTTCAGATTTTGGGTAACTTCGCAGTAATTAATGTTGCTAGATCAGTTAAGCCAAAAAAGCGAAAGAAAGAAAGAGTATGTTGGCCTCTTTCCTGGAAGGTACGTATAATAGGGCAGAAAGATGGGGAAGAGAGGTCCGGTGACTGGTGACTGGTGACTGGTGACTGGGTGAGGTCTATAAATACAATAACAGATTTGGTGGCAGAGAATTATAGTAGAAAATAAGAGGTTTAGGGTGTGTTGTCGCAGGAGGAATGGCACCAGCTGTGAAGTGTTGATATGCAATTTCGTAAAGTCATAGCTAAGGCAGCCAGCGCCATCCCCTGCGACAATATGCTCTTCCACCTCTTTCTTATACATTAATTTGCATAAACCGTTCTACTTCATGCTTCAATTTCACTTAATTGCTTTTCTCCCATCATCCATCGGTTCTTAAATAAACAAGGTATGATATGACTCACTTTTCACTTTTCTCTCTTCAATTGCAGATTCAGATTTTCATATTCATGGATTTGAACTAGGACTAACCTCCCCCCCACAAAAAAAACAATGGCCGTATCGAGTTAGAAGTAAAATCAATTACCTATGTATCCTTCTGATTCATCTCTCAGGGATAAGGCTCTGGATGCTAACAACACTTGAAGCCTGAACGAGTATGTCCTAATTAGTAGCATGAAAGTTTGTCCTAATGAAAGCAATTGTATTAATTAGGCTGAGTACATTTGTGTATGGACATACGCTTCACTCTTCCTGAATTTTAACTTTCTAAAAAAATTATGGATTTGAATGCTTATTATTAGATTAAAAATTGTAATTATTAATTATAGTTACTTTTTATATAATTATATCATGTCAAATGTCATATTTTAATGTGACTTAATTATAGCCTTGAATCTTTGATGAAAGAAAAGACATTAAATACAATACAAAGATGTGATTTTTAGTCAAAGTCAAAATAATCATATTTGTAATAATATTCAAAATGCCTTAAGAACAATACCTGAAAATTAATAATATTATTGTTTTAATAAAAATATATTTTTAAAATTAATACAAAAGTCAATGTAAAAATAACTAATTCATAAGCTTTTAGAAAAAAAATTTATAAAATATATCCATTTATAATTCTTTAAGATTAAAAATAAATTTGTTTGTTGCAAAAGAATTAGCGGTATTATTAGTATTTTTTCTGTTTTTTATTTGATATTTAAGATAATATTATAAAGATTAAATAATTTATTAAATAACTTTAATTATAATAAAAAATAATTAAATTAAATTATTTTTATTAAAGTTAATTTAAAAAATAAATCTACAGATAAATAAATAATTCTTATATAAATTAATTAATTAAGAGATTTTTTAAAAATAAAATTAATTAATAAGATAACAAATAAAATTAAAATTAAAAGAAATTAATATAAAATAATAAATAATTTAAAACCAACTAAATTTCTAATGATTATTGATTACGTTGTTTGATGACGTGGTGGCGAGTTTTACAAAACGTGGAATGAACCTAGTCACTGCCACCGCTACACCAAATATCCTTCTTGGAACAAACACCCCATGACCATTTGGCTACGTTGTTTGAGTCTTTGTACAATGAATCCGGTCGTTGTCTAATTAATGTCTCTTTTTGTACGTCCCAGAAGATAAAAAGATATCTGAATTCTTTTATATCTAAAAAAATCTAAAACTAATAAAATTATCAACTAATTAATTAAAAATGTTTAGAACAATTCATTATGGAAATTCTTCGTTGATTAAATTTGTATAAGAATGTTATGGTGCTGGACTCCTCCAACTAGCATTTGGCTCTTCGTACTTTGTTATAACTTATGCCCTATAATCTATTCTCTTCAAAAAGATCAACTTCTCCTCATCTGATCTGACTTTTTCCTAAAAGTTCATTTTCTGATTTCACGGCTTTATGAAACCAGAGTTGATGCAGGGCAACAGCACGACAGCGGCCGCCCTTGTTACCACCTAACCATCCATATATTGGCTGTCTTTGAATTTCAGTTTTCTTATCAAAGAATTAATATGGGGCAACACTGTCTATTTTTTTTTAATTTTTTAAAAGTAATTAATTATTTTTTATACTATATTTTTTTAAAAAAATTTTGAGATATTTTTTTAAAATTTTTTTAACTTACACATGAATAATAAAAAAATTATGAATGAATAGTATAAAAATGTAAAAAAATTATATGACATAAAAAATAATTAATTAATATTTAAAAATAAAAAAATAAGACAAAAATTAAAAAAAATTAAATGTGGGAACAAAATAAAAAAAAGGTGCACCTTTATATGAGACAAAATATACAATATATGCATCCGTAAAATTTATTAATCAATTCTTATATTATATATTTTTCATATATGACACCGTTATATTAATTCTTTTTATAAGAAAATTTATATTCACTTTGTTTGTTAAGGTAAGAAGAAAATTTTATATAAATATTGTATTTTCATTTTAATGAATTAGTTATATAAATAAAATTCTACTAAAGTTGGTGGTTATTCATTAGATATTCATTTTTCATCATTTAGTCTTAATTAAACATCTAGAAACTTGCGCCAAGCATATCTACAGTATTTCTTGTTGAAATTAATATAATATATACAAATTAGGGCCAGACTAATACAGTTGTTAGATAAAGTAAGTTTCTAGAAAGATAAATTTCTCATAATGGCATGATTATCATCCCTTTCCGAAATAGAAGAAAAGAAAGAATTCCCCAAATATCAAATACATACAACTTACAACATTAATCAAGTTCCAATTAACTATCCAATATTGGATTTGAACAAAAAATTTCTTTTTTTCCCTCCATGCATTTACTTCTCAACCTCTATTTTGCTCCCTGCAATGTATGCAACATATTAATTCCACAAGGAACAATTCTGTCTTTGATCTTCTAGAATAATAATACGGACAAGGTGTCAGTTTTCATATAGTGAGAACAAGTTATGTGTACCACGTTAATCTCTTTTTTAATAAATTAAACAATCATCCAAATTGAAACAAGTTTTTTCTTTTCTTTTTTGTAGATAAATTGCTTGTAAGTTTCCTGTTGAACTAGCATGTGATGCTGAAAATCAACCTTCGAACTTGGAATCTTTGGACTGTTCTTTCATTGAAATTGCAAAAGTTCTGCCGGAATACTTTTGGAAATTTAGCTACAAATATCATCTCATTTTTCCATCTGCTTTTTTTCTATCCAATCAAATTGTGACACATAAGAAATAATTACCACGGTGGGGGCAAGCTTGGGTAAAGTAACACTATTGCACATTTCATCTACTATAGCTAGGGTTAATTAGTAACAGATATAGAAAAATGAGGCAGATGATCTGAATTCGAATCAACCATGCATCCTTAGTTCTATATATATCAGGAGGTGTCCATAGGATTACAAGGCAAAGAAAAATAGAACGGAAAAGGGGTTGTGGAAGTCTTGTCGCGGGATGGATGGCGCTGGTTGTTATGCCATATACACATGTTTGCTGAAATAACAGTTAGGGCCATCGTCCTGTGACAAGATGCCCTACGACCTCTATGCCCTTCATTTTCCTGCACTTTCCCTATTATATATGACAGGTTAATTTTATTAGTACAACATATGGTATCAGATATATAGTTTTTGACGATTGTTTTGGTTATTTTGCCTGCATCATTTCTTTGTTGATTTATTGTTTAAGAATCAGCAATTTTGGGGTTATGGACAAAGACTCAAGAGGTATTGTTCGCAGTTCGTTTTTCACACTTTCGTTAGATCTGTTCACCGTCGACATATCTCCGAGATCAAGGTCTTCACATTTAGCCCATGAGGAAGACCCGAGCCTTCTCCAGCTAGCTCCCACTTCTATTTGCAGCTGAGCAGAACCTCACATATGAAGATACAGACAGAAAGGGTGATTGTTCCAGATTTAAATTAGGCTTTTTAGGTATAAGTGACTCAGAATTAGACAAGGATATTGTGTGGATTATTTTGGTCTAAACTCCCCTAAATTATCTTTCTTTAATTTATTTATTTTTTTGCAGATCACTTGGAAGTTGAATCAGTTGATGCTAGCAAGTACAAGTAGTTATTTCCACAAGAAGCAGTTAGATCTGTCCTGGATTTTCCATAGATTAGGTAATGATTTAATTAGTCATGATCATCAATATTGAACAATTAAGCTGTCTCTATTTATTGATGGAAATCCAGTTCTAAATGTAATTTGTGTACCTCCTAAATTTCCTTAATCTGTAAGTTTCTTGTGGGAGTAATGCCATTCAATTCTTCAACTTCGAACTTAAAAACTATTCTTTCATATTCCAAAAGCCCCACTGGCAAAATTGCAGCAATTAACTTTGGACTGTTTAAATTTAAACCAAAATATTAATGGAGCACAATTCCCTTTTCACGGATGTTTGAACTTGATCATTGGCTGAGATCAGAATTATGAATCTTCAGGTTTGTCAGGACCATTAAATCATATTCAGCTAACAATTAAGTTTGTGCTATTCCCTTAAAGAGTTAAAACACAGGATAAGATGTACTTCTATTCAACATCACATCTCTCAGATAGAAGTTGCTCCAGAAAATTTAATTAGTCTATAATGAAAGCGTTATTACTGACTTGTCCATATGTATATGAATTTTTCTCTGAACTATTTGCACCACGAGCTAGCACAACCGCAGATGCAAACAAAAACTAAAAACACGGTGATTAATCAAGATTTGGATTAGATTTAATAGGTCGTAAGGACAGATACAGATTTTAAATAGGTTTTAACTTACAGAGATTGGATTCGTGTGGATTTTTGTTGAGTCGTATTTCTTAGTGTCTACTGTCTAATATGATTAGTCCTTTTAGGATTAGGGCATGTGTTCAACCTCATATTTCGTCTTTCTTCTTTGTCACTGCTCTATATATCTTAGATCTGGCAGACTGGCACTTCTCAGTCTACTGTTATATAATATATAGATAAAAGGGGAGATAAAAATTTAGGGATAACCGATTAGGATTTAGGATAAAGACATTGTCGCTAGTGGAGATATAAATTAATATATGCTTATCAATATTTCTATTTGAAACAAAACAGGAGGCATTTGTTAACTTGATAATTAAAAAAGCTTTACATCAGAGTCAACAAGAAGGAGCATTTGTGGAGTTTCATCCCCAATCCAGAAAGAAGTAGATAATTGATAATATACATTAATCATTGCATGCTATCAAATTTGATTAGTTATACTCGTCTCATTACTCATTATTATTGAGTCTTTCCAGTGTTTTCCTCTTTTCCCATTATAATAATTACAAATATTAATTCTTGCAATTTCTTACTCCCTTCTAATGTAAAAATGAACAAGAGATTGTGGATATAAATGTATAGATAATGCTGGCAAGATTAAATTTGGTACTTAATGTATAATACCCTAGTTTTACAATTTGGATATATATTGAAGAGTTTCTATTAAATAACCTTATTTAGCTAACCCATATATGATGGAAACACAAAGTTTAATATATAGAGGTACATTTGGTAAATCAATTCCTCTTGGCCGGCTGAGCTCATGACAAGTACTCTCATGAGATGTTTAATTTAATTCCTTAACATATGTAAACTCAAGAAAGCAACAATACAATGTAATTAATTATAAGTTATTTAGTTTGTATATATCACGTACATGAAAAAGTAGACAATAACCAAATTCAACATACATGATAGTTTAGTTATCAAATTATAAAAACCAATCCGATTCAAATGGAAAAAGATAATAAGATACAGAAAAACTTTCCTACACATAATTAATAACAAAACAGTTATAATTAATAACAAAACAGTTATTAAAGTTTAATTGTATTTTTAGAGATTAACTACATCATGTCAATAAATCATAGAAATCAAATTAAATTGTAGTTTGTTGATCAGTAGTGGACCTAGACAATTTTCATTAGGGAGCTAAAGAGAGAAAAAAATTAGACAATTTTCATTAGGGGCTAAATTATAATTTTCATTTTTAAAAAATATTACATTATATTAAAAAAATTTAAAACTTTTGGGGGCTATTGCCGCCCAATAATACAAGATGGTTGATAATATCAACCTCTTCATTAAAACTTAAAACTTTATTACATTTAATTTTCTTTCATGTATTTTACAACATAAGCATGCAATAGGCATATATATACAGCTAGCATGATTAAAACATTTAATTAGACCGACTAGTCAAATTGATTAGATGAATTTCTTGATAAGTAAAAGTCAAGATTTCTAGAGCTTATTTTTCTTGACCGTCGAAGCAGTGACTCCCATATGACGTGTCCTCTCCATGCTATTTGCTTTGAAAAGAGCTGAAACAAATTAAAGTTGATAACGTGTTTTTAACTATATTTACAGGATCGATCGAGTCCTTCATTAATAATGTCTTTCCAGCAATCATGCTTTTGTCTGCTAAGGAAGCATCATGGAAGTGAATACGAAGCTTCGCTTGTTACAAATGTGAAACGGAATCACAAAAGGCTCTCTGAAACGGGGCTGATTGTTTTTCAACTTTCATCTATATATATTCTAATTACCTTCTTTCCTCGCTCCTTCTAATCCAAACCCCTCGAAATTTCCAGGAAGAACATTTTTAGGTTGGCCTTGGAAAGTTATAGCTGTAAGACAGTGATTAGAATTTTAATCCATTTCCACATAATTATTCTATTTAATTAAACGTCAATATTGGCTGCAGCTAGCTAGCACATCACTGTAAGATTATTAATTGGTAGTATTTCTCCATGTAACTTCTCATTAGTCTGCTTTGCTTGTTGTTGTTAAAGGGCAATAACACGATTGGAGATGACCATCAGACTCGCTCCTCATTTCTTAGGTTTGTTGAGGAGATGGAAGAAATGAAAAGTAAGAAGAAGATAATTTTTTCACTCTAATTTAAACGTTTAAAATATAAGGGAGAAAAAGGCGAAGTAATGCAAAACCCCCACTTTGGAAGAATTGAATCCTCTTTATTATAGACCATTTATTGTATATTATGCTCTAATCTGTATCTTTCCTATTTTCATTTTTATCAAATACATGCATGCCCTTAATAATATTAATATAAATTACAATCATCTGAAATTTTAGACCAGCAAATCCCATGCAACTGTTTTGGGACCACTCTTAATTATAATTAAGAAGCAGTAAGGACTAGCATTAAGCTTAAAATTTTAGATATTACCAAAAGGGAGAAGCAGGTAAGTAACTGAAGTATTCCTTAATATGTATGGTCTTCAATGTCTCATCAAAAAGAGAGAGAAAAATCTAATTAATAACGTCTTAAGATCATGATTCTCCCTAATAATATTAAAGTATGAGAGAAATAAGAGTCTCCAAATATAAATGAGACAGGAGAAGAGATAGAAAATAAAAAGACATTCCTGCATCATTAATATATCCCACAAGAAATTAAATTAGTTCGGGAAAAATAAATTCAAACAAAATCAAACCACAAAAAAAAAAAATAAAGTTCCAAACTATATTTAGAAATGCATCGTTTTGGACAGAATATAGTTTTCTTTTATTTGCATCACACCCACTAAGTTTCCTATTAACTAACAACAAAACCAACTAATGGCCTTATCTAGAACTACCTCCCCTTGTAAGGTATTGTGAGGCATAAAGTGATACACTGAAAAGAAGATCTTCATTCCACAAACTTTTATTATAGTTATATGACACACAACACATGCTTCAATAGTTGATCAGAAAGATTATCATCCTAAATCATGTATGCATATACTACCAAGTCATTAATCATTTCAAAAAGTTATGGTTACATACAAGTAGAGAGATGACCATTATCATCCTAAAAAGTTCTTTTTACCTTGTGAATTGAGATACTTCTTATTTTTCAAAAATTGATCACTGGGAGTGGGGACACACTGTTATGTCATTTGTAAAAATTGAGACTTTACTTAGTATCCTGTAATCTTATTATGCATTAACATATAGACTTTTTATCCCATACTGACCACAGTAATTCCACAAGCAAAAAACTCCGTCCATTATTTTCCATTGACTGAGTAATGATCTAATCACAAAAAGATGTCTCGTTTCGTTGTAAAGTATTTAGGGAAGGCACAAGTCACTCTCCGTGGCAGCTCAGAATCACTTTAATGTGATAAACAGCTCATCTGTGTAAATTGCTTGTAAGTTTCTTGAGTGAAATAATGAGGTTCAATTGAACGTTTCCAAATAGGAATATTTCACATTCCAAAAGCCCCGTCATATTGTTGGCAACTTCGCAGAAAGTTAAGTTGTTAAAATCTACATTCTCAGAAAGGGATCGAGAGACTATATATATTGGCTTGGTGGGAACATGAAGTACTCAATGGAAGCAAAGAAATATATACAGAAAATAAAAGGGACTGAGGATTTCTTGTCGCAGGAGCGGTGGCACCTTTATATATATATATATACATATATTATATAAAGTCATAGCGGTGCCATCCTCTTGGGACACGATGCCCTTCAATCTCTATATATAAATATGTATGTAGTTTCTTGCTTTGTCGCTTTTATATATGATTTTTGAGATATGTAGTTCTGTTTATCATTGTGGATGCTTACTCGCCATTCTTTGTCGATATGGATGATCGCACCGTGTTCTTTAAAGGAGAGGTAATGATCACAGTTCTTCAATTTTCAGTTCAATTAATATATATTGTTCCATATATCTCTTCATCATTGGCTGGGATATTTGAATTCTAAATCTTTAGCTAGGTTTGTCATCAAATTTTGTGCTGTTATTTCTTTATGATGTGAGGAAGAGAGAGAGGGCTCCGTCGCTATGTGACAGGACCCATACAACTCCTGATGTAGATAGGAACTGAAGAGAACCTAATTCCTAGCTAAAATGCAAGAAATCTACTAGGAAAGCTGTATAATGCAGCTCCTGAGAAGAAACAACAGAATTCCTGCTGTAAACTCAGAGTAGTCGAAAACCAAACATATGTTCTATTTCTGAAATGTTTACAAACGTATACATAAAGAGGGGTTGACAAGAATTACTAAAATATCCCTTTTACTACACAAATATTACCACAGAGGACAAACATACACAAACCCACATAATACAACTCAGAAAACAGAAATAAAAGGCTCATGATAGACATATCAGCAAAACATAATTATTTCCTATAATTTTTATGTCCATCCAGCCTATGATAGTAAGCCAAGGTAGAATGCTCTGCATCAGTCCTCTTTTCTTGAGAAGAACTCGACCCCAATTTGATGGGCAAATAAAGGGGCACTTCATGATCATAATACTCATGCAAGTTAGCAACATTGAAAGTGCTGGAAATCCCAAACTCTCGAGGGAGGTCCACTACATAAGCATTTGAGTTGATTTTTTTGACAATTTTGTAGGGGTCATACTTCTTTGGTTGCAGTTTGTTGTATGTACCCGCTGGAAACCTCTCTTTCCTTAGGAACACTACAACAGAATTCTCCTCTTTAAATTCCTTATGCATCCTATGCTGGTCAGTAGTCTTCTTATACTTGGCATTGGCCTCTTCCAACTTCCTCTTTACCTCTTCATGTACATGGTGCACTTCCTCAGCCAGGTGTTTGGCTGGAATACTCTTCTCGGATGTAACATGTAAGTTAATTAGGTCTAGGGCATGTTTGGGAGCCTTAGTGTACACAATGGAAAATGGAGATTAACCGATGGCACTATGAGGTGCATTTTTGTAGGCAAATTCGGCTTGTGGGAAGCCATGGTCCCACCCTTTAGGCTTGTCCCTATAAATACATCGAATCATGTTTCCAAGTGTCCTGTTAAGAACCTCGGTCTAGCCATCTATTTGGGGATGGGCCGTACTACTAAAGTTTAAGGAGGTATCAAACATTTTCCATAGAGTGAGCCAAAAATGGCTTAAAAATTTAGAGTCTCGGTCTGATGTGATAAGCTTAGGAACCTCATGAAGTTTTACAACTTCTCTAAAAAAACAATCGAGCCACATGAGAGGCATCTGAAGTTTTCCTACAAGGAATGAAGTATGCCATCTTTGAGAATCTATCAATCACCACCAAAACAGAGTCAACTTCCCTTTGTATTCTAGGGAGTCTAAGTACAAAATCCATAGCGAGGTTTTCCCAGATATTGTTGGAAACGGGTAATGGCATATACAGTCTAGTGTTATGTGAATGTCCTTTGGAGGTTTGGCAAGCATAGCACTTCCTAACATAGTTTCTCATATCCTTCCTTGAATGAGGCCAATAATACTTTTCCTCCATCATAGCCATAGTCTTGTCTCGACCAAAATGGCCCCCTAGCTCGCCACCATGTATATCTCTTATGAGTTGCTCTCTCAAGGAAGTTTTGGGGATACATAATCGATTCCCATAGAATAAATACCCATCACATATAAGAAATTCTCCCATGGGTTGTCTATGCAAGCACTTGTGCTATAAATCAGCAAAGTCTTCATCCTCCCCATACAACTCCTTTAAGTACTTAAAGCTCACAACTTCTTGTTGCAAGGTAACAAGTAAATCAGCCCTTCTACTCATGGCATCATCAACCTTATTACTCTAGCCAGATTTATGCTTCAACACGAATGTGAACTTCTGAAGGAATGTAGACCATCGAATGTGCATCTTACTCAAATGCCTTTGGGCATTGAGGAACTTAAAAGCCTGATAGTCAGTGTATAAAACAAAATCTTTTTAAATGAGATAATGCTCCTAATACTTAAGAGCTCGCACTACCGCATAGAATTCTTGCTCATAAGTTAACCATTTTCTCTTGGCATCATTGAGTTTCTCTCTAAAATAGGATACCAGCCTCCCTACTTGAGATAACACTATTCCAATCCCAATACCATAACTCCATAAGCATCACACTCAACCTCAAAGAGTTTCTCAAATGAAGGCAAGGTTAACATAAGTGCATCACACAATTTTTCTTTGATGAGCTGAAAACTAGCCTTTGTTCCTTCCACCATCTAAAACAACCTTTCTTAAGGCCTTCTGTGAAAGGAGCAACAATAGAGCTAAAATTCTGAATAAACCTCCTGTAGAAGGTAGCCAATCCATGGAAACTCCTAACTTCTATCACACTCCTAGGTGAGGGCTAATCTTTAATGGCTTGGACCTTGCTTGTGTCAACATGAATTCCTTGGTTACTTATCACATATCCCAAGAATAGAATTTGAGTCACCATAAACTCACATTTCTTCAAGTGAACATAAAGTTTGTTCTCTTGAAGGGCTGTAAGTACCTCTTTGAGATGCCATAGATGTTTTTCCTCTCCCTAGTTATAAATTGAAATGTCGTCAAAATAAACCACAACAAATCTGCCTAAGAAAAGTTTGAATACTTGATTCATCATTCTCATAAATGTGCTGGGAGCATTAGATAAACCAAATGGTATGACTAGCCATTCAAACAATCCCCCATTCGTCTTATATGCGGTTTTTCACTCATCCCCAGGTCTAATACAAATCTGATGATAGTCACTCCACAAATTCAATCTAGAGAACACTTATGACCCCTCCAATATATCAAGTATATCATCTAGTCGAGGAATGGGGAATCTGTACTTCACAGTAATTCGGTTAATGGCCTGGTTGTCAACACACATCCTCCAACTTCCATATTTCTTAGGGGTCAATAAAGCTGGAACTGCGCAAAGACTGATACTTTCCCTTATAAGCGCTTTCTTCAAAAGGTCTTCTACTTGCTCACTTAAAACCTCACTCTTTTTGGGGCTCATTCGATAATTGGGAAAATTAGGTAAGCTTGCACTAGGGACAAGGTCTATTTGATGTTGTATTTCTCGGACAGGTGGTGATTGATTAGGCAATTCATCAGAAAACAATTCACTAAAATTCTGTAAAACATTTTCCACCATTGCAGGAAATTTTTTTGACATTCTGGGACTATGAAGGCTCCGGTACAGCCTTTAAAAAGACCATATGTACCTTTTGAGACTCTATAATTGCTCTCTCAAATTTCTTTTTTGATTCTACAATGGTTAGGAATGATTTTCTCTCTGCTTTGGAAGCTTTAAGACTAAGACTTTGGTTCTTAAAAGGCACCCTTACAATATTGTGTCCCTTCCACTTAAACAAGCATACATTGTCCTTCCCTTTATAAATAATACCCACATCATATTGCCACGACCTATCTAATAACACGTGTGTGGCATCCATATTAATTACATCACACGTTACCACATTCAAATAATGTTTCCTAATGGAGATGAGAACTTTATAAATTGTCTCTACCCATTCACTTAGACCCCTCTTTACCCAACCAATTGAATAAGTTGGGGGGTGAGGCTCAGTGGGTAAATTCAAATAATCTACTGACGTCTTGGATATGAAATTATCACAACTTCCAATTTCAACTATTAGATTGCTTACCTTTCCCCCAAGATAGCATGAAGATTAGAAAATTTTATGTCTTTGAGAAACTTCTTCACGGGTTGGAGAGCACAATACCTGTTGGACAATTAAATTAACCATTTCTCCCTCATAATCATCATCACCTGCAACTTCATAAAGCTCATCTTTATATTCCAACTCTCCTTTATCCTCCTCTGCTTCTTCCTCATTTTGTTCCACTAAGTTAAGAAGCCTTCTAGTTAGACATTCATTCGACTTGTGTCTTTGTTGATCACATCTATAACACTTTACAGCGTTATTCTTGAAGTAAGGATTAAGAGTATTAAAGAACCCCTGATTGGATGACTTAGCCGCTTGTTTTCCTTTATTGAATCCAATTCCGCTGGTTCTCTTTTGATCTTCCAGGTCCCTAGAGGAAGGGTCAAGAGCACTAAACTACGGTGCTTTGCTCTTCCCAGAATTAGAGCCACCTTCACCCTATTTTCTCCTAGAATAAGTACACGTATATTACAAACCTCATCAACATTCCATAGGGGTTGAAGCCCAATCCTCTCCCTAATACTGTCTCTCAATCCCCCCGGGTATCTAGTGACTCTTTGGTGTTCTGTTTCATTTAAATTATTCTTGAGGATAGTATGTTAAACTCAGCAGTGTAATCCATTGTGGATTTATCTTCCTAACTGTAATCTTGATACATTCTAAACAAGTGCTATTCATAATCAGGAGGTAAGAATAATCAGGAGGTAAGAACATAGCCATCAACTTTTGTTTCATCTCCTCCCACGTCCTAATAAGGGGTTTCATATGTCTTCTCCTATTCTGTTGAAGCTAGTCCCACCAAACCAAAACCCCACTGTTGAATTTAAGAGTTACCTATTTGACCATATTCTCTTCTTGAACATCCATGACTTCAAAGAATCTCTTTACCTCAGACAACCAATCTAGGAAACCCTCTATGTGTAAATTACCACTAAAAGTTGGCAAATCAGCCTTGATTTTATATTCTTCAGCTCCACCATGATACTGTTGACCCTAAGTATATTGTCTGTGCTGTCCCATATGCTCCTCCTCTGACTCAGAATAAACCCTTCCATGGACTTGGTGGTTTCTAGGATTGTCAAACGGGCTGGCTCGCCAAAATTTGGCAGGTTGAAAAACTCAACCAACCCTGCTTCTATGGCGGGTTAGCGAGCTAGTCTACTAAAAATACTAAATATATAATAAATATTAATTTTGTCTAATCTTGTTAAGAATAAACTAGTGGAGCAGTAGTTAAGATTTTGGAATATAGGTGTAGGGACCTGGGTTCAAATCCCCACACCCACACCTTTCCTTGTTAATATATTTTGTGGTCTTGTGGAGTTGTTGGCTTGTTGGCTATTGCTATTTGCTAAGGTGTGGGTGTAGCACTAGAGAATTGAGGCTGCCAGGCTGGAGAGGCTTGCATAGAGGGAGAGGTAGAGAAGTGCGCTAGAACTTGAAAGAAAGAAGAGGAAAAAAAAATGGGCTAACCCATATCAACTAAATGGCGGGCCGAGGCAAAATGGCTAGCTAAGATGGCGGGTTAACCAATCATGAACCCAGCCTACCACTTTTAACTGGCTGGGCGGGCCAACCCAACGGCCCTAGTCTATTTTGATAGCTCTAGTGGTTTCTGCGTGGATTTTCGAAGTGGGCACCTCAGAAATCTACTCTACTAGGCTGTTCGCACCTTTCTCCACGGTGAACAATGGGTGGCTCGTGATTCTGGGCAACATTTACACCGAGAGTTACAATGAGCTCCTTAATTTACGTCAACTGTTGCTGCTGTTGCTGAATCGCTCTCCACAAGGCATCTTCCCCACGCTCCACGTCGTTAGGGTGAGTTTCCTCTCCATCGTTGGCTATGCTAGGGCAATTCCCTTGCTCTAATACCACATGATGTAGGTAGAAATTGAAGAGAACCTGATTCCTACCTAAAACACAAGAAATTTACTAGGAAAGCTGTATAATGCAGCTCTTGAGAAGAAACAACAGAATTCCTGCTATAAACTCGAAGAGTAGTCGAAAACCAAACATATGTTCTATTTCTGAAATGTTTACAAATGTATACATAAAGAGGGATTGACAAGAATTACTAAAATACCCTTTTTACTACACAAATATTACCACAGAGGACAAATATACACAAACCCACATAATACAACTCAGAAAATAGAATAAAAGGCTCATGATAGACATATCAGCAAAACATAATTATTTCCTATAATTTTTATGTCCATCCAGCCTATGATATTAAGCCAAGGCAGAATGCTCCGCATCAACTCCTAATCATCCTATAATGATCCTTAAATTTTTATCATCTTGTTGGTTTCTTATTTAAACTAGTTTAACTTAATCACCCTTTCACTTTTGTTTTTCTCTTGCAAAAAAATTGTTTGTCAATGATAATACCATTGATATATAACCATTTGGAAAAAAGTTTGTCAATAATAGTTTGACGATCTTACAAACTAATTATATAGATGGGTTTGCTCAATAATAGTACAGTTGTTTGTGAAAGTTAAACAATACCAAAATGTTAGGGGTGAATTGCTACAATATATAAAATTTAAATCTTTTTGAATTTTTCTATTGAAAATACTCGAAATAATAATTTTGTAAAAAATTGTTCCTCAAAACTTTTGAGGTTCCTCAAAACTTTTGAGGTGCCTCAAAAGTTTGAAGTACCTCAAAACCAGTTTGTCTTATATTCGAAAATAAAATTTAAAGAAATGAAAGCGAATGGGGAAGAACACAACAATTTATCCTGATTCAGCCTCAATGTGAGATTTAAATCCAGTCCCCTTGACTCCCAAGTAATTTTTTTTACCACTAATCAATCAACCCTTACAATCATGATTTTACTTGTTCACCAGTAACAAATTGTTTTAACTGTTAATCACAAATAAAGTGGTTTCTAAGCTCACCACCAACTATAACAGCAAATGGTTTTCTCTAGCTCAAGATAAACGAATCAAAAATTTAAGATGAAAAGAATTACTCTCTTGAAGAGTATATATTTTGCCTTTTGTGCTCACTTTTTCCCTTTGGATTTTTATGAAATTTCACATAGTAAAGAATAAACCAAAAGTATTAATTTGAAAGTATTTCTTATAAGTTTGATGCACAGCTTCAATTGATTTATGTTCCTTCTTATAGTCTTCAAAAATTTAGCCATTGTTCTTTGACTTGATTCCTTCAATCTTGGGATTTTGGCTCCTCCATGAAGTTTCGCATTTTTAATCTAATTTGGGAATTAAAAGCTTTTATCTTTATCTTCTCTTGATAGCAACTTTCATATTTGGTTCTCCTTCCTTTTTCTTCCTTCAAAGAGATTTGACTATGATAATATCTTTCATCTTTGCTTCCATCTCTTCAACAATCTCCTTTCCTGATTCTTTCTATGTTGGGTCTTGATTTTCTTCAGATATAGCCGAGATACACTCCTTGGATGAGTTCCTTCTTTTTTGTTGCACTTTTAACATTTAATTGAGATAATTTCCTCTTCAGTTTGGTCATCTCAAATCTGGCCGATATTTACTTCCTTGATGAGTTCCTTCTTTTTCGTTGCACTGCTAATATTTGGCTAAAAAAATTTCTTCTTCAATTTGGTTAGAACTTTCTTTTTTCCTCTTTGTATTTTGCTCCAACTGAAAATTACTTTGTTAAGTGGCCAGCAGATTCTTTTAATTGTCACATGACTTTATTTCTTTTTGGATTTCAAAATCTTCTTTAAGTAGCTCCCTCAAAAATTTTGAGGTACCTCATTCGTCAAGTTGAATTTTTAAATCATTTTTTACACCCATCCTGTCCACCCATTTAATGCCTCCATAAATGCATGTACCGTTGTTGTTAGCTTTTGTCACTATATCAATTAATTCCCTTTTACTTAATCTATCATAAATTATTCACTTTTGTCTTTTTCTTCAACAACTTTTACTCTTTTATCTGTAAAACTTGCTTCTTTCTATATTAGGAAGTGTTTGGTAGAAGGATTTTTTTTCGTTTCCTAAGAATCTCAATTTGAAAAACGAAGATTCTCATATTTGGTACACATTTTTTAAAAATTATTCTCAGGAAACTAAAATTCCCAGGAACAATTTTTGGTCAAATTTCCTACCAAAACATTCCTATGGAGGTGGTGGTATTCTTAGATTCCCATGAACATGAAAAGTTTTCTAAATATAAAAAGTCAATTTTGCCCTTATCTCATGCATATACATTTTTTTAGTTATTATATATTATAAATATCAAAATATTTTTAAAATATTT
>JASKGM010057511.1:0-53977 GCA_034509205.1 Ceratonia siliqua | reverse complement strand
AAGTCACTTTGAGGAGGAACAATGTTACATTCAGAATTTAACAGTTAATATCAAATTTGAACAACCAACAGAAGGGAAATTTCATAGCTAAACAAAGAAGAATAGGATTTTAAATTATATCCTGCACAACAAATTGGATTCATTCATTTTGAACCGGCCATCATACTTCCAAACGGCAGATATATGGCAAGAAATTGAAGATTCATAAGTATTTCAAACCATAAATTACGAAAAGGTAAAATGAAAATCAGGATTCCAACTTTCAGATGACAAAGATGATGTGCAATAACCAAGCCAAAACAAATCCAAATCCCACAATTACAGAATCCCCTTTATCCTTACTCTCGGTTTCGAGACTCCCCTTTTCGATGGCTGTGTGCTTTGGATGATCCTCACTAGTTGAATCACTGCCTTCTTCTTCTGCCAGCAACCCTCTAGATTTTCGTCTCCTTCGACAGGTGAACCCTTATATTTCTAATCCTCATTGGCTCTCGGTGATTCTTCCCCGTTCTGACACTCTCGGTTTCTCCTCTTGGTATCTCTCTTCATTTTCTTCCCCCTTTCTTAGTTTCTACTTCATCCTCTTTATAGCCGAGAGCCCGGTGTGGCGGGGGGACCAAATCCCGTGAGTAACGGTTGTATCCCCGAAGCCAGGAGCTGATCGCGCATGGCAGAAATAGGTGAGCAATCGGTGTCGTGGGTTATGGCAGAGGCGTGAAGGGCGCTTATCACGGCGTGATGCAGGGATTAGGGGAAATCAGTGGGATTGACAGGTGAAAGGGGAGGAGACGCGCGCGAGGTAGAGAGGATGGAAGAGGCGCAGAGGGGCCAATTGGGGAAAGTAGGGTTCAGAGGGGGGACCGGGTCCTCTTAGGGGATCCGGGTCAGATCAAGGATAGACTGGGTTTTAGGCTTTGGGAGTGGGCTGGACTGGTTTTTTTTCTCTTTTTTTCATTTTTTTTAAATTAATTAAACAAATTTCATATATTTTTTTTCTCCTTTTTATCATTTAATTTATTTTATTTTTATATATATATATTTTGTGATTTTTTATTTTTAATTACTTTATTTCAGTGCCTGGACAAAATTTAGTGTTTACAAGGGATGAATTAGTATAATATAAATAAATCAACTTTTTAGATTTTTTTGTTAAAAATATTCAAAATAATAATTTTGTAAAAAGGGTTCCTTAAATATTTTGGTGTCTAAAAAGATTAAATTTCCTCAAAATCAGTCAATTTCAATATGGAAAATAAAACTTAAAGAATAGTAAAGAATAGTAAAGGTATTGGGAGGAATACAGTAATTTATTCTGGTTCAACCTCAATGTGAGATCTCTGTCTAGTCCCCTAGACTCCCAAGAAAATTTTCTCCACTAATCAATCAACACCTTACATCCTAGTTTTCTTATTCACCAGAAATAAGTGATTTTGACTATTAACGATGAACATAGTGATTTCCAAGCTCACCACCAACTACAATAACAAATGGTTGTCACTTGCTCACCATAAACGAATCAGAAATTTGAGGTGACAAGAAAAACCCTCTTGAAGAGTAAATAGTTTTCCTTTTGTGGTCACTTTTTCTCTTTGGCTTTTTCAATAAAATCTCTCAATGTAAAAATCAGAACTAGAAGAAAAATGGTCTACAAATATTTCTAACAAGTTTGGATGCACAGCTTCTATGATCTTTACTTTTCCTTCTACTTTTCTTTTAAAATATTCATATGAGAGCTGTTGTATTCTTGATTCGTTGCCTTCAATCTTTATTCTTCCATAAAACTTGTGGCTTTGATATGATCTAGGAATTTGAAACTTTGAACTTCTATTTCCTCTTAATTCTAGACCTTGATAACAGCTTTCATGTTTATCTTCTTTCCTTTTCTTCCTTTAGCAGATTAATTTGATTTTGATAGTATCTTTCCATCTTGATTTGCATGCTCTCTGCAATTTCCTTTTATGGGTACCTTGGTTAGATTTGTAAAACTTTGAACCGTTGCATGCTTAACTATCAGCTTTTGTCCCTATATCAATTGATGCCTTTTTACTCCACCCATCATGTATTCTTCTATTTTATCTTTTTCTTCAAAGACTTTTACTCTTTAGCATATGCTTCCTTCTTCTTTTTGCAAGAGTACCTATGTTGACTTTTTCAACCAAAATGCATTCTTCTTTATATGTTGGTCTTTGTGACTTCTTTTTATATTGGTGATAATTTCTCCTTTGCTTTTTGTCTTTATGCTCCTTTATGGAAAACAAATATTTTCTTTCTTTAATTTTGTTGCATTTTCATCTTTCTTTTCTTCCTTGATTTATTGCTTTCTCTTCAAGATTAACTTTTTATAATTGAGTGCCACAATTTTCTTCCTTGATTGCCTCTATATTATTTCCACAAATTTCTATTCCTAATATAGCAAATAATTAGTGTAGTAAATTATATTTTGACTACATTTGAATTTTGATTTAAACATCTTAGGAATTTATGGCATAAAAAATATTTTCTAAATTTATTTGTTATCATCAAAATTCTAAATCATTTCTTAATGAAACCTTAGGACTAATAAGGTAGACTATATTGAGACAATGTGCAGGAAAGTGGTAAAGAGATGGAAAGTAGACTCCATGTGTTGGTTGCAGAACAAGTAGTGCGGGTCATTAAGAGGAAAATGACAATGGAGCAAGTTTTCTATAACTTCCAGGCCACTGTTAAGAATTATCCACAAAAAGACTTTGATTTTAGTTAGGATTTTAAGGCACTACGTTTGTTTTCACACTTTAAAATCATCTTTGGATATTAGTGGAGTATGAGAGGGATGTAAAAGTTAATATGCAACTTCATAGCTAGATTTAACTGGTAGACCCCTCTTTTGGAATGATGCCAAACTAGTTTGTTAAAGTTGTTTTATATTTTCTCCTTTAAGAATACTTCAACTAGACTTGGGTGTAAGACTACAAATATGGTTTCATGGTTTCAAGTGCCCCTGTCTGAGTCTATGAGTTGATTCACTAGATAGATTAATTCAGGAAGAGGACTCGGTCCAGCTAAGAAGAAGTAAGGAGTTGTGGGCAACTATGGGTCCCTAAAGAATTTTAGTGCTAAGTAACGACCCACTTGTCATCTAGAACTTGGTTTTATGATCTATCCACCTTCCAACATACCCCTCCAAGCCCAAGAGAGGTTGGAACCTAGAGAAACATCCAAGTGCATGAATCACTAAGTGCGCCAAAAACTTGATGTGCAAATTTTAATATGCTCGCAAGTGCACGAATCACTAATAGCAACTTTCATACTCTTGAAATTAAGATATTGGAATCTCTTCTTTTCTCTCTTTTTCTTTATATATATATATAAATTTTTTCTTCCTTTTTTAATTTATTTGTTGGTACTTTAAAGAGACCCAAAGGTGGTTTTGCTCAAGAGATTTTGGTAACAACCTCACATAATTTTTTTTAAGCATAAAATTTGATTATGAGATAGAGTATAAGGAGGACAAACACATACTCAAATTCCCTATTCAAGTCTTTTAACTAAAATAATGAAAATAAACAACATGATTATTTAATTGATGTATAAAATCCTAACATTCAATACAAAACCTATAGAGATAATCTAACAATTAAAGTCAAAATGAAGAGTGTTTAAAGAGCACAAGGCAACTAACTCTCACAATAAAACGCTTAAGGCTCAAAGAATTTATAAGGTAGTCTCCACTATTTGATTCTCAAACATCAAATTAGACTCATCTCAATTTCAATATCAAGAGCACAGTTTATGAAATGTGAACATGCATTAATCCTCACAACAAACTTTGAAAGTCATAAAGAAAATAAACACAAAGTGCATAAAGGACTTAATTACTCACCGTAAAGCAAATTGAAGCGTGCAAAATTTTGTTTTCAAAAAGTTTTTATTTGGACATCTAAACCTAAACTAAACATTGTCCTCAATGTGTGAAATAAAGCATGTGTTTAGAAAAGTGTTTAAAAGGGAACAAATATGAGAGAGACTAAAAATAATGCAAATAAAAAGAAAAGGAAAATATACTACTAAATATTGGTGGGTTGCCTCCTATAAGTGCTTTCTTTAATGTCTTAGAAAGATGTGGCCCATTCTTATTAAAGTGGATGCACCTTAATCTCTTTTTCTTTAAGTGTTTCCTCCACCCTCTCATTAGTGAGAGCATCTTTAAGTTTATCCTCTACCTTTTTCCTACAATTGAATGTCATGAACAAGTGAGTCCAAACAATCAATAAAGGAATACTCAAGTGTAGTAGAAATAAAAGGAATGAGTAGATAGTCAAACACTTTAAATTGGACAGTCCCTTACAAGGCTGTCATAGTTAACTTCCTTGTATTGATATCAATATTTGTCATGGTTATTGCTATGAATGGCTTATCAAGAAGGATGGTATGCTTTTTATATGCAAATGTGGCTCTCTTCATCTCCAAAACCACAAAGTCTACAAGAACAATCAGCTTATTTACTTGCATTAACAAATCCTCAACTGTTCCTTTTGGATACTTGACCAAACCATCCGCAAGCTGGAGGGAGATACTTGTGGGCTTTAGCTCCCCTAAGCCTAGTTGCAAATATACCAAATATGGCATGAGATTGATACTTATTGTTGGATCTAGTTGTTTATCCTAAATGTTTACGGTACAATCATAATTTTAGAATTTTTAAAACATTTAAGCTTACAAACAGGAGGAAACAAAACACATAGGCAAATAACTCATAGCTAGAATAAAAAGTAATATACTTCCCAACCTAGCGGATTGACCGCCTATTCTTTGGGAAGCACCAATCCACGGAACCTACGATGAATAGGTTTAGTGATTGGATCAAAACAAAATATGAAAGAACAATAATGGATAGATTTCAAGATTAAATTAGAAAGCCTTCCCCTTTGTTCCTCTTAGTGTGGCATGTGGAATTGTACTTTGAAATCACTAAAATTGTTTTTTCAAACTCACAACACTCTTGGCCTTAAGATAAATTTTTTCTCAAAGTTTTCTTCTCTCTTTCTCAAGTGGACAACTAGTTCACTCTTCTTCTCTCAAATATTCACTTATACGGCCAGAAGAAGGAGATCTTGCATATATATAGTATGATAACCCTACGTCATGTAAGAGCCTTTGAATGTAATTGAAAAATTCAATCCCTAACCATTAGGTATTCACATGCCTTCTAATGGGGAATATTAGATAGTCAAATTGTCTAATGATTTATCAATTAATAATCATATTATTAATTTTGATAATATCATAATTTAACAATTAAATAAAATATGTTTGGCCTTCTAATTGGTCATGCTTGAATTAAAAATTCAAATAAATGAATTTTACTTAAGGCCTTTTTGTTTGAACTTAGCAGAAAATTCATTTTATGTTTTTCCTTTAGAAAGCATATATTTTTCAGAAGTAGAAATTGTTTTATGGTTGAATGATATAATTTAGAATGATTTTTTAATTAGGAAATAAAATAATATACTCTCTCATATATCAATTTCTCCTTCTAAAGGAAGGCAAAAATTTTGGCTTCCTTCAAAAGGAGAAAAACTTCTTATTTTTACTTCTCCTTTTGGAAAAAGCTGAAACAAACACTTAGTTTTTTTTTAATGACTTATTTTTTGAAAAAAAGTTACCTACTCTCAAAATTAGTCCATACAAATAAGGCCTTAATTAAATTTGACTTAGTTAGTTTCTTAGTGAATGTAGGTTACCTAAAAAATTAAAACTTTTTTAATTTCCAACCTTTATTCACTTAGATAATTAGGATAATTAGGAGGGAATATATTTAACCGTGTCAAAGACTAGTTCCCCTTCTTTGGCCGTACACCTCTTTATAAGTTTGAACAATTCAAACATTGCAACAACATTACAATAAATAATTAATTAGATTAATTTTATCTTAATAAAATGCTATAGCCAAAATTCCTAATTAAATGGTGATTTAAGTTTATTTTAATTAACTTCTTCAAAGTAAATATTTGAACAATTCAAATGTTAATTTAAAGTAGTTAAACTAAAATTAATTAATAAGATAAAGGTTGTCTAAATTGAGATAACACTTATCTTAATTAAGATAGACATTTGTCTTAAAATTCCATTATCTAATTAAAATAACACTTGTTTAATTTAGACAACTAATGTAAGAATTATTTTTATCTCTTTAGTGATAAAATGTTTTTCACATTTTCAAGCATGTTTAGGACAACATTTGTCCTAAAGTATTTTTTTGTCTAAATTAAGACAACTCTTGTCTTAATAAAGACATTAGCTGAAATGTTATCAATTAACTTCATCTTAAATCTATTCAAACTTAATGTGGATTAAATTCTTCAAAGCTAGGTGATGAATCCGTTTGGACGTAGGAATTTCAAACTCCAATAAATTTGAGACTATTTTAATCTCATTAAGATAATTCAATTTTATTATCATTTCTCCAAAGACTCATGATTGCACTCTTGATAATTCCTAAAATTATGTGAAGTCAATATTAAACATTGATTTGTCCAATTTGCAAACTTAGTATTTGTGAACCCTTGTAGTCCTTCATTGACATGAGGTAAAATTATCGTTTTACCCCTTATGTGAATTTTGTCTCTTGGTATCAGATTTCATCCTATAAGTGACTAGATAATCTTTTAGAACTTTTTTTAAATTGAAATGATTAGTAACTAATTCATCATTTCACTAGACCCAAATATGTCACTTTTCTTCCTGAAATCACTAGAAGTGATGTAATGTTACGAATTCTATTTCTTGGATTTATGATCCTGGATGTTCACTTCTATTAAGATCCCAACATATAGAGGCTTGACCAATGTCACACAATGGTCATGCCCATAGTATATCAAATATTACAATAGTCATAGACACAAGTCCATAATCCATCAAAATTTTGGTTTTGCTACTAGCGAATGTAATGTGTGTGAGTTCAAGTTCAAAGTAATGGTATTAACTTGAACTTGATATCTTTCTTGATTCCAATTCATATAATAGTGCCATTAACTAAAGTCTACTACTTCAATGATTTGAGATTCATCATTCCCTTAGAAAATAATCTCATTCTTTCTATGGAGGTAATCTAGAAACTACAGTCTTTATTAAACAAAGTGACCAGCTCTATTCAGTGACTGTGAATATTGTTTTATATTCTTCCGAAGATACATATCTTCTTTTGCATAACCCGTATGCAAATTTATCTTGGTTTATTAGAATCTAGGAACTTTAATAGCTAGAAAATAAAATTTAATCTTTGAACTTTAATAGATAGAAAATAAAATTTACATAAATAAACTCTTTATTTATCAAAATTAAAATGTATTTACATTAAATTAGGACTTGCTTTTCAGGACAATCTATTCCTAACAATCTCTTACTTACCTTAAAGCAACTATGACATATCCTTAATTCCTAATCCTTCTAAATGGCCATCGAAGCTCTTCTGTGAAGAGTCTTTGTGAATGGATTAGCCATATTCTTTTTAGTCACAATTTAGTGACGACCACTTCCTTACGCTGTACTATCTCTTGTATGAGATGGTACTTTCTCTCAATGTATTAGGTTGCCTTATAATTTCGTGATCGTTTTGAGTTTGCCATAACACCACTATTGTCACAATAAAGAGTTATGGCCTTATTCGCATCGAGAACCACCTCAAGGTCCTTAAGGAACTTGCATAACCAAGTAGCTTCCTTTGCAGTTTCACAAGCTACAACAAGTTCCACTTCCATGGTGGAGTCAGCATTGCAAGATTACTTTACGCTCCTCCAAACAATGAATGCTCAACCCAAAGTGAAAACAGAGCCTAATGTTGATTTGTTCGAATCAATGGACTGATGTCACAACGTGACAGCCAGTGAAAAGCCATCATTTTATGACTTTGGGCGCGTAAGGGAAAACGCAGAGAAAATGGGAGTCGCTACCAATTAATTAAAAGAATAATTGGGATCCTTAAAAAAAGAAAGGAAAAATGGCCCTCAGAACTAGAGGAAGGGTTCAGGAGTCAAATTACGCGTAGGAAATGTGTTAGGCACCCTATAACATCCATCACTAAGGATAGTTACCCTAAATTGTTTGTGCTTAAAGAATTTTAATTTATTTAAATTACCCCTTTTTTTATTAATAAAATAATAATGGATAAAGATGACAAGATAAATAACTAGACCTTCCTTACCAAGTAAGTACCTATGTACCCCAAAAGGGATCAAGGTCAACGTAGTTCAGAAAAATAATTTTGTTTAAACTGATTAAGCAAAAAAACGTTAAGACATTTAGGGAAAATTAAATTTTCACTTAAAGCCTGAAAAATGGATTGGGACACTGGTGAGAATATATCTCCATCAAATACCCGTGAAAAACTGAGACTTTGGGAAAATGTGATTCCACTGAAAGCCTATGGAAATTAGGACATTGAGAAGAAATAACCTCCACTGAATGCTCTTGAGATTTGGGGCTTTGGGAAAATAAGATTCCTTTGAAAGCCCATGGAAATTAGGACATTGGGAAGAAATAATCTCCACTGAATGCCCGTGAAATTTTGGGCTTTGGGAAAATAAGATTCCACTGAAAGCCCATGAAAAACAAAACTTCGGATAAGATAGACTTATACTAAAAGTCCTTTAAATGTTGAGTCTATGGGTAATATTGAAATTTATAAAAGTAATGGAGTGACAAAGAGATATGTGAAAGAAATGGGGATCCAAATGTAACTTTTAGAAAATTAGGGGCCAAAATGTAATTCTTAAAAATATCAGGGTCAAACTATGACTTTCAAAAATATGGAATTTAGAAATCAGATTTCTGAGAGTGCTTTATTTTTAAGTTGAAGGTTATTTACATGCATAGTAATTTACTTTAAATATATTTTGCAATTCTTCATTTAAGCCATTAAAACTAATTAGGAAAATTGGGCCTTTGGTACTCCCATTAAAACCCTTGAATTTGCTTATGGGCCTTTGGGATCCCCTTTTGGAAATTGGGTCCTTCATTTGGACCTTGTCTATTTGAAAGTGATGAAAATTTGGGCCATCTTTTTTTTTATTTTGGTGAAAATGAGAATAACCCAAAGAGACCCAGAGAGTTAGAAAACTAAGAGTTTAATTCACACCAACATATTTCCCTGAACGAAATCATCTGAGTTCCAATAAGTTTTAAAATTCCAGTTTGATGGCACATCTATATTCCCAGCCATGATTGAGAATCAAGTGAAGTTTTGAGTCCCACACCATTTGATTCCCTATCCTTAGCTAGAATTATAGACAGGCAAAGCACTCATTCCTCTTATGGTCCAATGGGGTTAAAACCCAAAACAGGAAAATGAACCCCCTTTTAACCATATAGTTGCTACTTCTACCAATAACCATGCTAAAAGATCCTTATGCAGCAGAAAAACACATTAGGAATGTTAATAAGGCATTATGGTTTTTTCCTCTTAGCTTATGCTATAAAAACAAATCATGTGCTATTATAAAAACTGGAAATCAACATGGAGTAACAGCAACACGAAATCCATTAATTAGTTCAAGCATACATCATTACAGTATTATGTAAATTAATGCAGCAGTACAACATGCACACACTCAATTCAATAGTTATAGAATAGCCTATAACCTAATAAACAAATGCATAAACTAGAGCATCAAATATACCAACATCATAATGAACCAAAGTACTACAAAAAAAAATTGACTTTATACTCATTAAAAAAAATTAGATTTCTTTGATCAATGGAATTTACTGGAAACCCTATAGACCTCGGATATCTTCTCTTTTGCCCTCTGATTTTTCCAGAAATTCTTCTCCCTCCTGGTTTCTGTTTGCTGATTTGAGACCTCCACCTCAATCCGTTTCTCTGATTCCCTTCGAAGGTCCCCGCTGATTCTCGGTCTCTTCTATGTGATCCAGAAATCCCCCGGTTTCAGCTTTGAAAAAGACCCCCCTCCTTGACGCTCTCAGCTTTGTTCCATTTATAGCATATCAGCGAAGCCTCATCGTGATCTCCGAGGACATGAAATCAGGGATTTGAGAGAGAAGGGTACCGTGCTGGAATGGGTTGCATGGAGAGATTTGAGGAATCAGTGAGATTAAGTGGAAGAAGGGATATTACGGGAGGGAGAGATTACAGGGAGATGAGGGATTTTTGTAGAGGTGATGGCGTGAATAGAGGAGATGCAGAGGTAAGGATACCATGCTGGAGCTGCGTGTTGTGAGTAGGCGATGGAGTGAACAGAGGTTATGAGATTGCACGGAGGAATGGGTGCTGAGATTGAGTGGTTTGCATGAAGGGAAGGATTGCGTGGAATTGATTTGGTGAGATTGGTGCAAAGAGGGATACGGGGAGCGTGTTTCAGAGGAAAAAAAATCAGAGTGTGCAGAGGGTGAAACCGGGCTTAAGAGGGAAACGGGTATGGGCTCTTGGTTAGTGGGTTGGACCGGGTAGGTGGTGCTTTGTTGGGCTTCAGAAGGGGTTTTTTTTTGTTGTGTTTGATTAATAATGATTTTGATTTTTTTTCTTTTCTTATCATTCATTTTTCTTTTTTTTTTGTTATATTTTTGTTATTAGATATTTTTTTATTTTTTTTATTAGGCCCGGACAAAATCCAGTGTTTACAGTTACCCCTCTTTACTTGTTTCTTAAAGGGAAAGATGAATGATCAGCGATTTTCATATTTTCCTGTAAAGAACAAGTAAAGGCAAAACACAGATTTTGTCAGAAAGCACATTAAAATGGCAAGGGATACCTTAATTGAGGCCATGGAGAATCGTGGATCAGGAAGTTAGGAATCTAGTATGGAACATTTCCATTATACTAAATAACCTAAAACTGGTATGAAAGCATTGACGTACACAGTAAATTAGAAGGAGTTGGTACAGAAGAATCGTAGTACACAGTAAATTAGTGAAACTGGTATGGAAGAATCAACGTACACAATAAATTGAAAGGACCGGTACGAAAGAATCACGTACGCGGTAATTTAATGAAACTGGTACGAAAGAATCAACATACACAGTAAATTGAAAGGAACCAGTATGGAAGCATCGACGTACACGGTAAATTGAAATGAACTGGCACAGAAGAATCCACGTACACAATAAATTGAAAGGAACCGGTATGGAAGAATCACGTACGTAGTAAATTAAAGGGAACCGATATGAAAGAATTACTACACAATAAATTGAAAGGACCGTTACAGAAGAATTAACATACAAAGTAAATTAAAAGAAACCGGTATGGAAGAATCACGTACGCAGTAAATTAAAGGGAATCATTAGGGAAGAATCACGTACACAGTAAATTGAAAGGAACCAGTACGGAAGAATCATGTACACAATAAATTGGAAGAAACCGGTACAGAAGAATCACCTACGCAGTAAATTGAAAAAACTGATACGGAAGAATCAATGTACACAGTAAATTGAAATAAATTGGTACGGAAGAATCCACGTAAACAGTAAATTGCACACTGGGAAATTTTATTAGGAAATAACCAAATGAATTTGGAGCTTATACCAGGTAAGGGGATAAGGCCCATGCAAATGAAGATTAGGCATTAAGTAAAGGAGTGGACTCCCTCATCTAAAAATTAACATTAAGCAAGGGCAATATGCCACATGAAGCTGAAACAAGATTTTTAAACCTTGCAAGAATTTAACACTTGAACCAAACAAAAAAGGAATCAGCAAGAAGCTTAACATATGAAGTCAAAGGGAGAATTGAAATTTGGCAAGGAATTTATAGTCGAAGCCAAACAAGATTTGAAATCCGGTAAGGGCAAAATGCCACATGAATTCGAAAATCGAATCGGCATACCAAGTGAGTTTGGAAATGAATATTTTTGAAAATTTATGTGATTAACCGCATGAAATCAATGGAAAATTTAAGATCTGTCATGGGTGGAGCACCACATGAGGCCAATTACAATTTGAAAAATCACAAGGGTGAAACGCCACATGAAATTGATTAAAATTTGAAATTTTTGATTTCAAACAAAGCCAGGATGAACCTCACACAGCCAAAATATTTGAAAATGAGGTGAGCATTTTTTTTTTGAAGCAACATGAAAGCATTTTGAGAAACATATTGCAATTTCAAGGAAAGCTTGACCAAACTATTCCTTCTTTATGGAACTAGTTCTTCATTTTTATGGAGTTTTCTGTTCAACTGGTCCAAAGAAGTCACTTTCTCTTAGCAACATGCTTATTCTCCAAAATAAGCATTGAACCTTAGCCTTCTGCAAAAATGATAAGCTTTGCCTATTTTCACAGGTTGGCAAAATAAGGTTATGCCAAAATTTTGCCCCAGTTTGAGCTGTTCAATGTTTACAATCATTGTCATTCGAACAACATGTGTATTCCACCTTTTGATAGATGCCGACTGCTGTTGATAGCAATAATATCTTGACAATTTGTCTCAATTTGTTTCTCACATTATTGTCCAAATCCCAAGTCTTTGTTTAAACATATGAATTCTTTGATTGTGGACTCTCTTCAATTTGATGCTCTAATTTTTGCCTAAGCTGCCCTTTCGAGTTTTCACCTTAGTGGGCTTTCTAGCTTTTACCTAAGCCGCCCTTTCAGGTTTTCGACTTAACGAATTTCTCTCTTTTTTTTTTTAATGCCGGTTCAAACCATGTCAAGTGAGTTGTTCTTGATTTCTGTAATGCAAAATTGATTAGCAATAAAACACTAAGGAGTGATGTTCAATTCAGTCTTTATTAATTCACTCAAATCTTATCCAATGAGTATTAAGGAAAAGGAAGTCTATTGGATGAACAAACCCCTTTTAGCGAAACAAGTATGCTGAAAAAAGAAAAGGGACCATAAAGCCCTTGTTCAAATGATACAAAATTGCCCAGGCAATATTCCCCCAGTTTGATTATTGAGAAGGAGTGATTTAAGTGAATAAGCCTCTTCTGTCATGTAAGTTGATGGAATAGCAAAAGGTCATAAAACCATTGAAATTCGTTATATGAACAAACTTCTTTTAGTGAAGCAAACGACAGAAAAAGGAAGGGCTCATATAACCCTTGGAATTTGCAAAGTGAACAAAACTCATTTATTGAAATAAATGATAAGAAAGCAAAACAAAAGTGAGTAACAAAAATTTGTCCCAATTTAAGTTTTTCAACATCCGCTAGCATTGATTCTCATATTGTAATTGACATGTATTATGTATCCTTTAACAGAAGCATACTATTAATAACAATGATATCCACCAGGGAAATTGCCCCAGTTGCAGCTTAATTACCCGATTTCTTTTAAGTACAAGTTCTTTTCAGACTAAACCCTAACTTTTGCCTAAGCCGCCTTTTTAGGTTTTTGACTTAGCGGGTCTTTTTTTTTTGTTGATTTTTTTTTCACTCAGGATAATGATTCTAAGCTCTTTTTTTTGTTTTTGTTTTTTTGCCAAATTTATAATTTTCACTTTCCACATTATTGGGACTTATTACTTTCCAGTGACTCAAATATTTTTCCCTTTTTCATTATGATCTTTCTCGAAGGTACAAATGTTCATATCCATTCCAACATGAGAATCAATGAGCGGACATCATAAAAATCTCCAGATTATGAGAACGACTTCGCTAAATGAGGGATTTATCATGACAAATAGGAGCATTTAAATCCAGAATGAAGAAATGAACGAAATGCTGAATTGCAAATTTTTACTCAAAGGATAAGATATGGTCCATGCTTAAAAGATCAAATGACTTTGGACTTCAGCCAGATGAGTCAATACTAGAATTAAATAACACTAAAAAGTGTAAATATTGTGAATCACTTCACATTACAGCAATCAAGAAACTGGCCTCCTTGATCCGGCCTGATTCGACAATCTCACTCCTCATTATCATCCATGATGGGACTGACTAAACCATCACCTTGATGGTAATGCAAGGGATTGGTATTGATACTTAGGCCATTCTGATCTAGTGTAATGGTCCTGTACTCAAGTAGGTTCATAACTTGCTTCCTAAATACCTTGTAATTCTCTATTATGTGGCCAGTGGTACTGGAGTGATATGTACATTGGGTATTAGAGTCGTACCAAGATGGGTAAGGTGGTTAGAATGACTCAACTGGTACTGGGCCTATGGCGCAAACATCAAATAACCTATTGTAAAGCTCGATGTTTGACATCTGAAAGTTAGGAAATGGCTCGGTATTTCTGGCTGACCGATTTTGTAGAGAATTTGACCTTTGCATTGACGCTTGAACATAACCCACTTCTGGCTCTTTTTCTGAAAGAAACCTTTCTTTTGCCCCTGCCTTGCAGGCTCATCATTCTCGACTGATATCTCTCCAGCCCTTATTAATACTTCTATTCTTTCTCTTACTTTGATGAGGTCAGAATAATCTCTGAAGACACTTCCCGCCATGAGGCCAATATAGGGAGCTTCCAGCATTCCTAAAAAGTAGGAACAAGTCTCGGTATTCGTCATTGGTGGTTGGACTTCAGCTGCCAATGCCCTCCATCTCTGAGCATATTCTTTAAATGTCTCATTATCCCTCTTTTGTATGACTTGCAATTGTTCCCTGGTGGAAGTAGTATCCAAATTTAAATGATAGTGCTTGAGAAAGGCATCTGCCAGATCTTCCCACCTATTAATTCGAGAATGGTCCAACAGCATGTACCACTGGAATGCTGCCCCAGTAAGACTCTTATGGAAGAAGTTTAGCAATAACTTCTCATTGTCTCCCGCTAATGCCATCTCTGTGTAGTAGGATCTCAGATGAAATTGTGGATTCGTGGTCCCATCATATTTTTTGAATTTCGGGACTGTAAAGTCTTTTGGGATATTCACTTAGAGAGTTAACCTCAGCTCCTCCGCACTGATCACTCCAAATGAACCCTGTCCCTGCCTTCATCTTCTTCTCTAACATGAGAACCTGGTTCAGGACCCTCTTTTTTTATGCTGACTTTTATGCTCTCACGGGTGGCGTAAGCAGTGTTTGGACGTAATTATATCCTTCAGGCGGTTCATTCACAGCATTTCGTTCCTCACTAAGGGGATTAACACCTGTTGGTGGTGGAGGCACGCCATTAGCCATCATAGGGATACCAGAAGTTTGGCCAAAATGGAGTACTCCTGGGTGAGGTTGGGCTGTGCTTCTATCCCTCATATTACTAGTCACAAGATCCATGAGCTTGGCCAACTGATCCTGAATTTGGTCTATTTGAGCCTCTAGCCTTTGAATGCTCTCAATATTATACTGCTCGATCGACATGGATTTGGATATAATGTATGTCTCTTAGAGAGATGGGGAATGTTTGGTCGAAACTTTTCCTTTTAAGAGCAATGGCATAACCTTGTTATTTTCCTATTTAAAATAAAACAAATTAAATTCCTTTTTGAAAAATTGTTATGAGAGATTCATTGAATCATTGAACTTTTTGTATAAATATTGGCATTAAGAACTTCATCCCTGCCCGTGTTTCTATTGAGAGTACAATACTCCACAAAGAATAACACGGCTGACAATATCCCAAGGAGATATAAAATTGTCACATGAGTATTGTTAATTTTGAAAAATGGCATACCTATGTTAGGTGAAACAAAATTGAGTATATTTTTAACACTCGTGTTTTTTAATTTTAAAAGTGCAAGGATATTGTCATAAAATCCCAAAATGGTGATGAAAATGTCGTGTTTGAATGCAACGTGACTTCATGAAAACCCTTTTTTTGTTTTTTGTAAAATAACATAATGGGACGCGTAAACAATGAGATAAAGAGATATCAATGTAAAGTTATGCCATGAAAGACATTTTTCTTTGATTTTTTGAATTTTTATTTATTTATTTTTTTTTAAATTTGGAATGTAATGTGGCAGACAAAAAGAAGGAAAGGGGAAGGGAGATTGATAGAGAAAGATGATAAAGAGAGAACATGCTCTTCACTATCCTAGATAGGTCATTCCTAGGGTAAATAAAACTATCCCTAATGTTTGACTCTTAGTTATCGGGCCACTTATATGGTCGGTGCATTAGTGCATCAATTTTAAAGTACGTCTATAATCCTCACATGAATGTTTTTTTTTTTTTAGAACAAATTACCCCTACTGGAATAGTAAGGATCTCAACTCCCTAGTTTAATTGCATGGGTGGATAGGGCCTCCACATGAACCAACCAAGTAAGTGAGTTAGCAATCCGAGTGAAGGTTTTCATGAATACCTGGGGGAAAATCCTACTAGGCATCACTACGCTGCCTTCATTTCTCTCATAGGGTTCCCACGGACCTGGGTATAGGACCCAATAGGTGTGTGAAAAGGATATGAATGATGTACAGTGTGTGATGAGCATGCAAACCTTGGTTCTAATATTTACCCAAAGGAAACCCTAAAACGAACATAATAAAGCAGTTATTTTGTCTTCTACCCTAGGGTGTGAACAGATATTGCATTTATTGTCATCTACCCTATGATTCCAACAATTCATGCCATATGAAAAACACAGACATTTAGAGTGGCAGTACAAAAACATAGGTACAACATCGAAAGTAGATATTTGTAAGCTGCAGTAAATAATTAAAAATAAAGAAATAAATGGGGTAATAATATATTAAAATCATAAAAAGCATAAACAACTCATAATAGGCTTAACTCTCTAACTATCCCCAGTGGAGTCACTAAACTGTCACAACGTGACGGCCGGTGAAAAGCCATCATTTTATGACTTTGGGTGCGTAAGGGAAAAAGCAGAGAAAATGGGAGTCGCCACTAATTAATTAGAAGGATAATTGGGATCCTTAAAAAAAGAAAGGAAAACTAACCCTTAGAACCAGAGGAAGGGTTTGGGAGTCTAATTACACATAGGGATGGTGTTAGGCAACCTACAATGTCCATCCCTAAGGACAGTTACCCTAAATTGTTTGTGCTTAAAGAATTTTTATTTATTTAAATTACCCTCATTTTTTTATTAATAAAATAGTAATGGATAAAGATGACAAGATAAATAACTAGACCTGCCTTACCAAGTAAGTGCCTACGTATCCCGAAAGGGATCAAGGTCAATGTAATTCGGAAAAATAGTTTTGTTTAAACTAATTAAGCAAAAAAATGTTAAGACATTTAGGAGAAATTAAATTTCCACTTAAACTTGAAAAATGGATTGGGACACTAGTGAGAATATATCTCCACCAAATACCAGTGAAAAATTGAGACTTTGGGAAAATGTGATTCCACTAAAAGCCTATGGAAATTAGGACATTGGGAAGAAATAACCTTCACTAAATGCCCGTGAGAGTTGGGGCTTTAGGAAAATAAAATTCCTCTGAAAGCCTATGGAAATTAGGACATTGGGAAGAAATAACCTCCACTGAATGCTCGTGAGAGTTGGGGTTTTGGGAAAATAAGATTCCACTGAAAGCCCATGAAAAACAAAACTTCGGAGAAGATAGACTTCTACTGAAAGTCCTTTAAATGTTGAGTCTATGGGTAATATTGAAATTTATAAAAGTAATGGAGTGACAAAGAAATATGTGAAAGAAATGGGGATCCAAATGTAACTTTTAGAAAATTAGGGGCCAAAATGTAATTCTTAAAAATATCAGGGTCAAACTATGATTTTCAAAAATATGGAATTTAGAAATCATATTTCTGAGAGTGCTTTATTTTTAAATTGAAGGTTATTTACATGCATAGTAATTTACTTTAAATATATTTTGCAATTCTTCATTTAATCCATTAAAACTAGTTAGGAAAAATTGGGCCTTGGACCCTTTTTGAATTAATTGGGCCTTTAGTACTCTCATTAAAACCCTTGAATTTGCTTATGGGCCTTTGGGATCCCCTTTTGGAAATTGGGTCCTTCGTTTGGACCTTGTCTATTTGAAAGTGACGAACATTTGGGCCATCTTTTTTTTTATTTTAGTGAAAATGAGAATAACCCAAAGAGAACTCAGAGAGTTGGAAAACTAAGAGTTTAATTCACACCAACATATTTCCCTGAACGAAGTCATCTAAGTTCCAATAATTTTTAAAATTCTAGTTTGATGGCACATCTATATTCCCAGCCATGATTGAGAATCAAGTGAAGTTTTGAGTCCCACACCATTTGATTCCCTATCCTTAGCTAGAATTATAGACAGACGAAGCACCCATTCCTCTGATGGTCCAATGGGGTTAAAAACCAAAACAGGAAAATGAACCCCATTTTAACCATATAGTTGCTACTTCTACCAATAACCATGCCAAAAGATTCTTATGCAGCAGAAAAACACATTAGGAATGTTAATGAGGCATTATGGTTTTTTCCTCTTAGCTTATGCTATAAAAACAAATCATGTGCTATTATAAAAACTGGAAATCAGCATGGAGTAACAGCACCACGAAATCCATTAATCAGTTTAAGCATACATCATTACAGTATTATGTAAATTAACGCAGCAATACAACATGCACACACTCAATTCAGATAGTTATAGAATATCCTATAACCTAATAAACAAATGCGTAAACTAGAGCATCAAATATACCAACATCAGAATGAACCAAAGTACTACAAAAAAAAATTGACTTTATACTCATTAAAAAAAATCAGATTTCTTTGATCAATGGAATTTACTGGAAACCCTATAGACCTTGGATATCTTCTTTTTTGCCCTCTGATTTTTCTAGAAATTCTTCTCCCTCCTGGTTTCTATTTGCTGATTCAAGACCTTCCCCTCGATCCGTTTCTCTAATTCCCTTCGATGGTCCCCTCTGATTCTTGATCTCTTCTGTGTTATCCAGGAATCCCCCAGTTTCAACTTTGAAAAAGACCCCTCTCATTGACACTCTCAGCTTCATTCCATTTATAGCATATTAGAGAAGCCTCACCGTGATCTCCAAGGGCATGAAATCAGGGATTTCAGAGAGAAGGGTACTGTGATGAAATGGGTTGCGTGGAGAGATTTGAGGAACTGGTGAGATTGAGTGGAAGAAGGGATATTACGGGAGAGAGAGATTATAGGGAGATAAAGGATTTTTGTAGAGGTGATGGAATGAACAGAGGAGATGCAGAGGTAAGGATACTGTGCTGGAGCCGCGTGTTATGAGCAGGAGATGGAGTGAACAGAGGTGATGAGATCGCGTGGAGGAATGAGTGTTGAGATTGAGTGGTTTGTATGAAGGGAAGGATTGCATGGAATTGATTTGATGAGATTGGTGCAAAGAGGGATACGGGGAGCGTGTTTCAAAGGAAAAAAAAATCAGAGTGTGCAGAGGGTGAAACCGGGCTTAAGAGGGAAACGGGTATGGGCTCTTGGTTAGTGGGTTGGACCGGGTAAGTGGTGCTTTGTTGGGCTTCAGAAGGGGTTTTTGTGTGTGTTTAATTAATAATGATTTTGATATTTTTTTATTTTCTTTTCTTATAATTCATTTTTCTTTTATTTTCTATTATTATATTTTTTTTATTAGGCCCGGACAAAATCCAGTATTTACAACTGAAAATCTGAGTCAATGTACCAAATTAGAATTAGGTCAATACCAGAATATACTAGTAGTTTTTCATTCTATGGAGATACTTAAATATACACTTGACCACAATCCAGTGTTCCATGTTAAGGTTTGACGGAAACTTACTAACTAAACCAACTGCATAGTAGATGTCTGGTCTGGTACGAAGCATATCATACATGAGATTCCCACTATGGATGCATAGGGAATCTGTCTCATTTGTTCAACTTCTTGAGGAGTCTTAAGTGAATACTCCTTAGAAAGTTTGATTTTTTGCGTGGAGGGGGTGAAACCTCTTTTGGAATCTTACATGCCAAACTTTGTCAACAGTTTGTCAATGTAAGTCACTTGGGAAAAGGCTATTTGCTTGTTGTTACGATTTCTTATTATTTGGATCTCAAGAACATAGCTAGCCTCCCCTAAATCCTTCATCTAAAACTATTAATTCAGCCATCTTTTTTCCTTAGATAACATTCCATAAGACTTGACAGCATCGTTAATTCTTATATCCAAAATCTTGATGCTTGATTAAGTACATAGACCTATGCAATCCACAGACTTTGTGCTCTTAGCCCTTTTGAACGAAACCATCTGGCTGAGCCATATAGATATGCGCTTCAGGATCCCCATTCAAGAATACGGTCTTGACATCTATTTGCCATATCTCATAGTCAAGAAACACAATGATGAATGATAGGATCCTGATGGATTTAAGCATATCAACTGGTGATAAGGTTTATTTATAGTCGATACCTTCTTTCTGGGTATAGCGCTTGGCTACTATCCTAGCTTTGATGGTCTCCACCTTCCCATCAACTCATATCTTTCTCTTATAGACACATTTGCACCAATGGGTTTTATTCCTTTGAGTGCATCTACAAGAGTTTATACCATGTTGGAATACATAGATTCTAACTTTAATTTCATTGTCTTTTACCAATGAACAACATCTACATCACTAATGGGTTCCTCAAATGTAATGGGATATGATTCATGTTCATATGAAAGACATGTGTTCTCCTAGACCCATGTATATGTCACGTTGTTTAACAACCCTTTCACTATGACAAAGTGCCACTAGTTAAGATTCAACTATTGAATCCGTACCAGTTATGACTTTATCAAAATCATCATTAGATTCTGACCAATCACTTTGTTCTTTAAGAACAATCTTGCTACAAGATTTGTGATTTCTCACAAAATCCTCTTCTATGAAGGTTACATTTGCACTAGTAAATACCTTCTCATCCTAGGTGCTATAGAAGTAGTACCCCCTTATCTAGGATATCCTACAAACAAACTTATCTTCAACCTTGGTTCCATCTTTGCGGATTCAGGCTTATTCACATGTGCCAGACAACCCCAAGTTTGTGAGTGGTATAAAGATGTTTTAAATCATGCCCACAACTCCCTTGGTGTTTTAGGCACTACCTTTGATGGAACAAAGTTTAATAGATATGTTGCTATTTGTATACAATATCCCTATAATAATTATGGTAATGCGGTATAGGACATCATTAACCTCATTATTCCTAAGAGTTTTATTCCATCTTTTAGTAACCTCATGTTGTTAAGGTGTTCTGAGTGCCGATAAATTGGAAATGATTCCACTATTGATAAAAAATTGTTGAAACTCTCCAGATAAATACTCACCACCTTGATCTGATTGAAGATATTTTAATGGTTTTCCTAACTGCTTTTCAGCTTTGGCTTTAAATTCCTTGAACTTTTCAAAGTAATCACTCTTGTTATGCATTAGATACACAAAACCATATCATGAGCAGTCATCAATGAAGGTTATGAAATAAACTTAACCTCCTTTAGCTAAAATGTTCATTGGTCCACACACATCTGTGCATACCAAGTCGATAACATCTTGTATCCTATTATCCTTTGCTTTAAAGGATGATTTAATCACTTTTCCTTCAATACAGGATTCACAAACTGGTAAAGAATACTCTATCATGTCTATTAGAGTACCATCTTTTACTAATCTGGTTGGCCTATTTTGATTAATATGACCTAATTACAGATGCCATAAATAAATTTTATCCATGTTAGATTCCTTAATTCTTTTAGACTTAGTCAAATTGTTTATGCAACATTTGCAGTCCAATTAATTGGTTCTAGATAATCTAAATTATTCCTTGTAATTCTAGAACAAATTAAAATTCCATTCATAGAAATGGTAATCTCATTACCAAAAGAAATAGAATATCCAGTATTTAATAAACAAAAAACAGAAATCAAATTTCTGCAAAGTTCAAGAATAAAATAAACATTATCCAAAACTAATAGTTTGTTATTTGAAAATTGCAAGGTAATGGCTCTTACTGCTCGAGCTGAAACTAGTGTGCCATTTGCCATCCTTGTCTAGAAGTAACCCTCAATCAGCTTTCTCTTTGTCTAGAACCCTTATAAAGAATTACAAACATGGCTAGTGGTTCCAGAATCTACTATCGAGCTATTAGTATAATCATTTACTAGAAAGGCTTCTAAAATGTTTAGAAGACTTAAACCTTGTTTATTCTTCACGGAGCTGAGGTAGGCCTTACAATTCCTTTTCCAATTGTCATTTAGCACCATAGTGGAAACACTTTCACTTGTTGCTATCCTTCTAAGCATCCTTTTTCATGGGTTTCTTTTTCAACCCAACCAATTTCTTGGCATTTTTCCTTTTATTGCTTGGCCCATTTGCCTTTTTTGGCTCCACAGCTATCATATTTGCTTCTAGGTTCTTCTTAATATAAAGAACCTCCTCCACAGCTTGTATGTCTTTTATCAACACACTAAGGGTATAGCTCCTGCTATGCAATTCATAGTCCAACTTAAATTGTGAGAACTAGGAGTTCAGATTGTGAATGATCATAGACACCTAACTATCTGGATCAATCTCAGCCTTGTGTAGCTCAGCTTCATTAAGGCATGAGATTACCTTAAGCATGTAATCTCTCATTGGCTCCCCTAGCTTCTACTTAAGGTCCTTGAAAGCATTAACAACTCTCACCTTAGCAGACTAAATCTTTGTACCAAATATATCATGTAGATGGTACATTATGTTAGCGGCATGTTCCATGCCATCATGCTACTGCTGCAACACATTGGTCATTGAGGCTAGTATGTAGCACTTAGCCAGAGCATTAGCATCATACCAACTCTTATGATACTCAGTTTCACTTGGCAGCGAGTTAGGAGTCAGATCAATGGGTGCTTACTCAGAAACGACCCATGTGATCTTGTCATAATTCAAAATAATGTTCAGGTTTCTCTTCCACTCCACATAATTCTCACTATTTAGGGTGCATTTGTTAATCAAAATATATAGTGGGTTCATGATTAAGGGATTGTCTGTAAAATACATTTAATATTAGTTAGCTTACCAGCTATTTAATGAACTTTTAAACATGATACATTTATGCATGAGTATATTAATTATTGTTTGATAGTCATTCACCTTTCGCAATAAGTAACTGACTATGGGCCATGAATACTTATTACAATGCAAATTGGGACTTTCCCACTCAACTTTGCTACTCAGTATCTTCATACTTAACATAGTTAAGGAGCATCTTTATTTGGCACATTAAACTATCAACAGAGGTACAATAGGCAATATATTGATAGCTTAATACTAAGTGTGTTAACCAACCATTTCATCATACTTGGATATACAACTAGGTATGCTTCTATGGGAAGACACACTTAATGTTCTACCAAGGTAGACTTATCACTTAGGAAATCCATTCAAGTCATGAATTGAGTATATGCCTGTCTATAGGGAGTGACATAAACTCCATGACAATGGACTAACAGTTGGAGGCCATGGATTCTAAGGTTACTAGCGCCCCCCCTTACTCAATATTTTAATTAATTAATTTTATTAATTATTCTAAGTTGATTTACCAAGTTTTCTATCATGCATCTCTTTAGAAAACCTAAATCACTTATGAACTTGGTTTCCTTTCTAAACTTTTTAGATAGGATTTGTATTAGTAACTTTTACTAATTATTAAGGAATATTATTTATTTATTTCCTTATGCATTTCTTAATTATTTTCACACTAACTCTTAGTTTGAGAATAAACTTAGGTAATTTAATTGACTAATTAGTTATTAGGTGATTTAATTAATTCTAACAAATTCTTTTGTTGAAAATTAATTACATTTAACTAATATATCGAGTATAGACCTAATTAGTTTCTAACTAATTTATTTAGTTAAAAAATTAAGTCCTAATTAGCGAACTTGCTAATTATTCATCTTTCTTATGTTTTATCATTTTAGAACTCTTTTAAAATATAAAACATAATGTATGCATGTGCATGTGAAGTTGATTGACACATACTAGTCTACATGACATGTTATATCATATAATATCACATATTAAAAAATTTAAATATAATATTAAGACTATATTAGTGCTCTTCCTTAGAAAAGAAAAGAAAATCCTAAACTATTACAATTATTTTCTTCATTCCTTGTGATTACTTTAATTCTTGGACTTTTGGGATACCTCTACAAACTTACCATGTATTGGGCCAAGAGGTCCTTACACCTTTCTTGGCTTGCCGTGACCTCCATGTTACAATTTGTTGCCTTTTCCATTTACAACATAGTTTTGAAAATAAAAATTTTAAATAAACCAAGAAGGAAACACGACTATATATGGTCACCCTTCTTGTTACATCCTAAAAATACAAGAAAATTCCTTTAAGGCATTAATATAACCAGAAATTTAATTTAAACCAAAATTAACATATCAAAGACATCATACATAAAATTATACATTGTAAATGATTTCTAGGTGCCAACCATGCATCACACACACACATAGCCATGAATCGTGGATATGATAGCAATTGTTGGATCTAGTTATTTATCTTAAGTGTTTATGATACAAGCATGGGTTTTAAAAATTTTTAAACATTTAAGCTTGCAAACAAGCAGAAACAAAACACATAGGGAAATAATTCATAGCTAAAATAAAAAGTAAGATAGATAGGAATTTTACATACCCCTTGTAGTCACTTTAATCTTGTAATATACTTCCCAATCAAGTGCACTGACTGCCTATTCTTTGGGAAGAACCAATCTACAGAACCTACGGTGACATGTTTAGTAATTAGAATAAAACAAAAGATGAAAGAACAATAATTGATAGCTTTCAAAATTAAATTAGAAAGCTTTCCCCTTTGCTTCTCTTAGTGTAGCTTGTGAAATTGTACTTTGAAATCACTCAAATTGTTTTTTCAAACTCACAACACTCTTGGCCTTAAGAAAAAATTTTCTCTCAAATTTTTCTTCTCTCTTTCTCAAGTGGATGGCTAGTTCACTCTTCTTTTCTCAAATATTCACTTGTACGACCATAAGAGGTAATAGTTGCATATATATAGTATGCTAACCTGAGGTCATGTGAGAGAATTTGAGTGTAATTCAAAAACTCAATCCCACTCAACTTTGATACATGGTATCTTCATACTTTAGCATAGTTGAGGAGTGCCATTATTTGGCCCATTAATCTATCAACAGAACTATTATAAGTAGTATATTGATAGGTTAATATCGAGTGTGTTAACCAACCATTTTATCATACCTAGATATACCACTACGTATGCTTTTATGTGAAGTCATACTTGATGTCTACCAAGGTAGACTTATCACTTAAGAAATCCATTCTAGTCATGGTTTGAGTATATACGCACCTATAGGGAGTGACATAAACTCCATGACAATGGATTAACAGTTGGAGGCCATGGTTTCTAAGATTACTAGTGCCCTCTCTCACTCAATATTTCAATTAATTAACTATGATTAATTATTCTAAGTTGATTTACCAAGTTTTCTAGCACGTACCACTTTAGAAAACCTAAATCACTTATGAACTTAGTTTCCTTTATAAACTTTTTTGATAGGATTTACATTAGTAACTTTTACTAATTATTTAGGAATATTATTTATTTAATTCCTTATGAATTCCTTAATTATTCTCACTCTTACTCTTTGTTTGAAAATAAACTTAGGTAATTTAATTGACTAATTAGTTACTAGATGATTTAATTCTAACTAAACTCTTTATTTGGAAATTAATTACATTTAACTAATTTATCAGTTATAGACCTAATTAATTTCTAACTAATTTATTCAGTTGAAAAATTATGTCCTGATTAGCCAACTTGCTAACTTTTTAACTTTCTTATGTTTTAACATTTTAAAACTCTTTAAAAATATAAAACATAATGTATGCATGAGCAAGTGAGGTTGATTGACACCAACTAGCCTACATGACATGTTATAGCATATAATATCATATATTATAAAATTAAATATAATGCCAAGACCATATTAATGCCCATCCGAGAAAAGAAAAGAAAATCCTAAACTATTACAATTATTTTCTTCATTCATTATGATTGTCTAACTCTTGGACTTTTGAGATGTCTCCACCAACTTATCATGCCTTGGGCTTGAGAAGTTCTCACACCTTTCTCGGGCTTGCCATGGCCTCCATATTACAATCTATGGCTTCTTTCCATTTACAACATAATTTTGTAATTTAAAAAATTAACAAAAATAAACCAAGAAAGAAACATGAACATGTGGGGTCACCCTTTTCGTTACATCCCAAAATTACAAGAAAATTCCTCTAAGGCATTAATATGGCTAGAAATTTAATTTAAACAAAAAACAACATATCAAAGACATCATACATACAATCAAACATTGTAAATAATTTCTAGGTGCCAACCATGCATCATACACACATATAGTCATGAACCATAGGCTCTGATACCAATTGTTGGATCTAGTTATTTATTCCAAGTGTTTATGGTATATGTATGGATTTAAATTTTTTTAAAACATTTCAGCTTGCAAACAGGCTGAAACAAAACACATAGGCAAATAATTCATGGTTAGTAAGAGAAGTAAAATAGATAAGAATTTTACATACCTCTTATAGTCAATTTAATCTTGCAAATTGCTTTCCACGTTACCTATTATTTGGGAAGCAGCAATCCACGTTACCTACGGTGAATAGGTTTAGTGATTGGAACAAAATAAAAGATGAAAGAACAATTTATGATAGCTTTCAAAATTAAATTAGAGAGCCCTTCCCTTTTGTTCCTCTTAGTGTGGCATGTGAAATTATACTTTGAAATTACTCAAATTGTTTTTCAAAACTCACAACACTCTTGGCCTTAAAAGAAAATTTTCTCTAAAAGTTTTCAGCTCTTTTTCTCAAGTAGGCAGCTAGTTCACATTTTTCTCTCAAATATTAACTTGTACAGCTACAAGAGGAAGATGTTGCATATATATAATATGCTAACCCTAGGTTAAGTGAGAGTGTTTGAGTGTAATTCAAAAACTCAATCCCTAACCATTAGGATTCATATTCCCACTAACGGAGAATATTAGATAATCAAATTATCTAATGATTTATCAATTAAAAATTATATTATTAATTTTGATAAGAATATAATTTATTTAACAATTAAATAAAACATGTGTGGCTTTCTAATTGATCATGCTTGAATTAAAAATTCAAATAAATGAATTTCACTTAAATAAATCCCTTTGACTTAGTTAGTTTCTTAGTGAATGTAGGTTACCTAAAAAATTAAAACTCTTTTAATTTTTAACCTTTATTCACTTAGATAATTAGAATAATTAGGAGTGAATATATTTGACCATGTTAAAGACCAATTTCCCTCTTTTGGCTGTACACCACTATATAAGCTTGAACAATTCAAACTGTGCAACAATTTCTTGAATTTATGTTTCCAGATGTTCACTTCTACTTTGATCCCAACATACATATTCTTGACCAATGTCATACAATGGTCAAGGCTCTATACGAGTCCATAATCCATCAGGATTTCGGTTCTGCCACTAGCAAATGCAATGTGTGTGATTTCAAGTTCAAAGTAACAGTAATAACTCAAACTTAATATCTCTCTTGGTTCTAATTAATTTAATAATGCCGTTACCTAAACTCTACTACTTCAATGATTTGAGATTCAACATTCCCTTAAAAAAGAATCTCATTCTTTCTCTGGAGGTAATCCTGATACTACAGTCTTAATTGAACAAGGTGATTGGCTTTATTCAGTGACTGTGAAAATTGTTTTAGATTCATCCAAAGATACATATCTCCTTTTGCATAGCTCTTATGAAAATGTCTCTTGGTTTATTAGATTTTAGGAACCTTAATAGCTAGAAAATAAAATTTACATAAATAAACTCTTTATTATTAAGATTAAAATGTATTTACATTAAATTGGGGAATACAACTTGCTTTCTAAGGTAATATATTCTCAACACTCACTCCTATGTCCAACATGACTTTAGCAATCTTCTTATCTCTTATAGCGATGATAATGTTGAAACTACCTAGATCCTTCATCTTAGGAGGCAAGTTTTGTTGGAGCACCATACTAGTAACTTCCGAAACCATGTTTGGCATATAAAGAAATTTTCTTGATAACATCCAAAAGAGGCAAGTTAATATTAACCATAGAAAACAAGGAAAAAATTTAAAAGATTGCTTGTCTAGTTTGACTTCTCTTAGATGGTTCAGAAAAGGCATTGGGGCAAAAAGCCTTATGGAGGAAGGGAAAGAAAAAGACTCATATTTGTTGTTCTCAGACCGCTTAGAAGATTAAGGGTCCCTAACTTGACTCTTCGTAGAAACTTCATTCTCCCTTTGCTTCCCAACCACTTGAATTCCCTGCATCATGTGGTAATCATCAGAAAGTTCATCATCATAACCCTTATTAACAATTTTACCAATTCAAAGGACTATAATAGCCTTCGCCTGCGTAGAGTGGCTTACAACTTTCCTTGTCAATGGCCTTGTAGCTATCCCGTAATTTGTCCAATTTGTATTTCCAACCTCTTCATCAAAGCTTCTAAGGAATCCAACCTTTGCTCATGTCTCTTATGGTTCTCTTTGCTAACTTGAATAAAGGCATTCAAGTTTTCATCCAAGGCTAGTTTCCTATATATGTTGGGAAAAGGATCATTCCTCTTCCAAGGTTGGTAGGACTCCATCAAATTGGCTTATTCTTGTTCACCGCCTGCATAATGATCATAAGACAAGTGTTAGCACCATGCTTGAAACTACCACAGACTCCATGTAATACCTCAATAAATTAGTTAAATTTAAATTGCTTCAAGAAGGCTCCTTTCCAAAAAGATGAATATATATATATATATAATCAAAGAAGTTATTTAAGCTAATTAACCCAAGAAAAAAAAAGAGAAAGAAAGGAAAAAAAGGAAAAAAAATTTAAGTGCAATGTGTCCTCATTAGAGTTTGTCGTGCCGAGCCTCCTCCTTGATTTTTCTTCTCTCTTCTCCATGAAGGATTAAACCAAAATGCTAGAAAAAAAACTTGCTAGAGCTCTCGGCTAGCCTAGTTTTTTGAGGGGAGCTCTTGGTTGCATTTTTGGTTTGGTGTATGTCAAAACATGCAAAGCCAATATTTGTTCTAACTTTGATTTCACTGGGCAATGACTTATACCAGCTAAAATGTACCTTCATTTCATGCATAGCAACTCAGCCCTATATTTCACCCATAATAGAAATTTCTGGTGTTTCTAATGCAGTAAGGTGAGGCTTGGCCTTGGAATCATAATGCTTTGGGGTTAATGTAGAAGTTACACCTCTTACCATTTCAGCCAACATTTAAATGCCTTCTTTCTTTTTTTAGAGCCCCTTGGCTAAGTGAGTGTTCATCGCTAATAGAGATTTCTACAAGTTGTTCTAAGCTTAAACCATGGATTTTTTATTTTTAGAAACTATGGTAGTGGTTAGATTTCTTGAAGAAATATGCGTAGTGGTTTAAAGCCCAAGTTTTAAACTCCTCCTTAAATTTTTTGTGACTGTGTCAAGATTGTGAAGGAGGAGGAGGAGCTTCAAGTGTTGTTTTGGGAATTTTTCTTAAGGAAGTTATCCGAGTTAAGGAAGAATGTGGTGAGAGGAAAGGTGTCTAGAAATCTTTAGAAGGTGAGCATGTTTATTTATCTTTAAAGTAAAGATCTAAAAATTTTCTTGCTTATTAATTTGGTTCACTAACTACTAATAATTTTTATTTGCTAAAATGTTCTAGAAATTCTAATACAATAGTTGTATTATATCTTTGAAATTTGATTCATTGTAGTTAGTTGAATCCTAGTTAATTAAAATTATACATCAGACATTTTTTATTAGTATTTCTCAATTTAGGCAGGTACAATAGTTAGAAATTGAAAAAAGTTGTGCAACCTCTTTTGTACATAAATTTAAATTTGGAAATCTTAAATTCAGGCACAGAGATTTAAACTATACTTGGCGTATTTAATAATATAGATTTTAGTTATGTTTTAAGATTTTTGGATACAAGGCTTACTCTGTCCAAAGTAAGTATAATGGACATAGAATCCAACTTTGCCTGGAATATCAGGTATTGTAACAAAGTTCATGCTATCTTCTTTATATTACTTGGCTACAGAGTTTCACTCTGTCTTGGTTGCCAAAATTTATTCATAGTCCTTCTCTGTCTTGATCATTGACTTACTATATAGTGGTTATATCCTATCCCGAATAACCAAAAAAGGTGTATGGTCTTAGTTGTCATGGTGAAGTTATCCAATACAGAGTATTGGTTTATTTGAGATTCAAATAGAGCTGTGGCATCACCACTTCCTAACCCCACTACCTCCTAGGGGCCCCACCTCACAGTCCTTCGGGGGTTATTTCATTTTGCTAGGTCTTGGAGCAACAAATTGTAGTATGTTTGAACAATTGGTAGCTAGGCAGGGTTGTGGATATCTTGGGATGTATATTTTGTTTAAAATATTATGGTGATTGACAGGGTTAACTATTAGTACTGATTTAGATTTGTTGTGATGGTCTTGGAGACCTTAGTTGATATAATGGATTATCCATCCTTTTGGTGTGATATTGTACACTTTAATATGTTCATATTTTAGAGTAAACTCTACTGATATTTCTATTAAATTATATCCTTAAAGTTACTTGCCTTTCGCCATTGATATTTAGTTTTAAATTTTTTTTGTTGTTGTACGAGGTATAGTTAGGCTAGTGAAGGTTACTATATAGTAATTTTCACATCAGTCACGTGTCTAGGAAATTGGGTGTGGCAAGATTGGTATTAGAGCATGATCTAGGTCTATGGTTAGGATTGATAGGTGTAACCAACTATCTAAATTAAGGGAGGGGAAGAATATAAATCTTATACCTGATGGGTAACCCAGGTGTACTCATCACTTATTAGATTTATATTCCCTATATGTGCTGCCTTTTTTCATTTACTTAATACCCTAATATTATTAGTATACATAAATTATTAATGCCTCCTAAAACTCGAGCTCATATGGTAACATCTAGCCAAGCTTTTACTAGACCAGACCTATCCCCTATAAGCCACAATGGATCGAGGGCTCAATCCTCATCTAAAGTAACAGAAAATATCCATGTTTCTGTCCCATTATATGATGCCTCGATCCCATAATTGGCTATGGACTTAAAACAAGCTATTGGAGCCCTTGCGAAAGAGGTGGCTCAAATCAAAACCCAAATTCCTCCAGCTTTTAGAAGTTAAAACCCCATTGGTTTTCTAAGGATATTCCTCTTTGGATCTGCAACAATTTATTGATCAGGTGGAACGACTGTGGAAAGTTATAAAATGTCCTGAAACTTCGGTGGTTAGATTAATTGGGCTTTAGTTTTATGCTCCAGTCACTGACTTTTAACAGCATTTTCTCCCAAAAAGGGAGTGTTATGCTTGGATGGAGGAATTATTTACCCTCAAATAGACTAAGGACATGTCAGTATCTCATTGCACTGTCAAATTTCTCTGCCTGTCTCAATTTTCCTAGCATATTGTCCCCACAGAAAGAGAGAAGGCTCGACAGTTTGTTAAGGGACTCTTAATGGTATACTTTAATGGCATCATTGTTACTAATGACAACACCTATGAGCAATTATACAACATGGCCATTAAATTATAAATATAACAGATGAGAGAGAAAAGTTTTTTGAAAATCCAGTGGGTAGTAACAAGAGACATAAATTCTCGTCCAAATAAAAAAAAAGTATCTTCCTTTATTGGTAATGTTCCTAAATAGTTAGATAAGTCTCCCTGCTAGTCTACTAGAAATACTCAACATTCTCAAGAGACAAACCCTTTGCCACCACCTTCATCCCAAACTCGAAATGCTTGTGGAATATGTGGAACTTTCATGTCAGCCAGTGCTGCAAGGAAAATGGTGCTTGTTTTAGATGTGGCCAATAAGGACATCTAATCAAAGATTCTCCTAGCAAGTAAACGATTCTAGGGGGTAGTAAGGGTTCCGTGGCACCAGATTATGTACCTCCTCCCTTTGTAACTTCAGTTCAGTCCCTCACTTTGACTAACCCTAAGAACACTAATAGAGGACGGGGTCGTGGTTCTGGATCTAGATCTCAATCTTGAGTCTTCACCTTGACTAGAAAGGATGTTATAGTTTCTAATGCCATAGTTATAGGTACTTTGTTAATAAATGCATTCCCTGTACACATATTGTTTAAACCTAGTGCTACTGATTCTTTCATCTCTACACAATTTGCATATTTATTAAAAAGACCTAGTATGCCCATAGAGTCACCTTTATTTGTATCCACTCCATTAGGGGAAGATTTAATTTCTTGTCATATATTACACTTATGTCTGGTTAATGTTAATGGTTTGCATCTACCTACTGATTTGATTATTCTAGAAATAAATGACTTTGATAGTATTCTGGGAATGGACTGGCTTATACATTATCATGCCTGTCTAAATTGTTTTAACAAGACAATTCAGTTATGCTTGCCAAAAAAGGGAACCCTAATGATTCAAGGCAATAGAACTGAGATCCTTATGAATTTTATTTCTACTATAAATGCTCGTCTTTAATAAGAAAGGATGTGAATCCTACTAGACTTTTGTTCAGGAAATGAAAAGTTCAAAGGTCAAGTTGGAACGGGTCCCACTTGTTAGATAATTCCAGATGTTTTTCCTATAGAATTACCTAGGTTACCTCCCGAAAAAGACATTGAGTTTTGCATAGATGTCCTACCAGGAACAACTCCTGCATCACATCCACCTTATAGGATAGCACCTGTTGAGCTCAAGGAACCGAAGCTATAGTTGCATGACATACATGATAAGGGCTTCATCTGCCCTAGTACTTGGCCTTGAGGGTGCTCCTGTATTATTTATAAAGAAAAAGGATGGGTCCCTGAGATTGTGTATGGATTATAGACAATTAAATAAAGTTACGATAAAGAAAAAATATCCATTACCACGTATAGTTGACCTTTTTGACCAATTTAGGGAGCTCAATGTTTTTCAAAAATAGATCAATGAACCAGATACCATCAACTACGAATCAGAAATGAGGATATTCCAAAGATTGCTTTTAGAACCCAATATAGTCACTATGAATTCTTAGTAATATCATTCAGTTTAACCAATGCTCCTACTACTTTTATGGATATCATGAATATGGTGTTTCAACTATTTCTTGATCAATTTGCGATTGTATTTATTGATGACATCCTAGTGTATTCCAAGCGTGAGGAAGCTCATGCAAGATACTTAAGAATGGTGTTACAAACTCTAAGGGAGTGATAAATACAATTTTTATGCATTAGTTAACCTTCATATTTACATTTTTAAACCTCTTATGTACTTAATTGAGTAGGCTTTACCACATTTTATAAGTTTGGGTTCCAATTGGGCTTAATTGTATTTTTCAGCATTATTGAGAATTTTACACTGCTTCTGTATTTCAGGAATAACTTGGGTTCTAGACATTTGATAATCATGAATTTTACCTTTTATGAAATCTAAGAGAAAGCTCTAAAACTTTGATGCAGAGCTCCAAGGCGGAATTGGATGTCTAGCTGGCCATATTAAAACCTGTAAGTCAGAACCGAGATGCTGTCGCTAGAACCTGGACAATATACAAAGACTGGGCCATAAATTAGGCTGTAGGTGTCATATGGAGCTGATCCGGTGCCATTGGATAGCTGAGACATAAAATTCAATTCTTGTGAAGATCACTTATGCAAACGGTGGCATTTTGTTGGTGTTCGTGCCCCTTGAAGTCAGATGATGAGTCTAAAGAGTTGTTAAGAGTAAATTGGGCCTAACTCTCTCATCTTGAGCCCGATTAAGGCAAATTAGGTGTCCAATTAAAGATAAGAGAAAGGAGATTATTTATAATCTAGGGGAAGACTTGAATTTATATATTTTAAAGATACTTATAATGCGGGACAGCAGCAGAAGGTAAGGGCCTGATTAGTTATGTTTCATTCTTTCTTTTGCTTAGTTTTTCTCTCTATGTTTTCTTTGCTTTTCCAGAATTTTTTGCTCTTGTTCATGGAGGGCTAGAACTTTTAATCAATCCTAAGGATTGACATCTTGATGCTTAATCTTGAGATTCTATTTTAATTGTTTCTGCATTCAAATATTAATTGAATTTCTTCTCTTCCTCCTTGTCTAATTTTAATTGAGTTGCTTAATTTGATTTGAATGTTTTTATTATAATTGCGTATTTATCATATGTTAAGGAGGACTATAGAGATTAAACAAGACCTCAAAGGTGTTTGATAAATTGTTTGGCTTGATTGAATTCTGGTTTTTAAGATTAATTCAGGTTTAGATGTATGCTTAATTTGTCTAACCTTCATTGGTTGAATTATGGAGGCTATCTAGTAGAGGTTCCATAGATCATCTTGAGGCTTCTTAATGTGGTCTAAGACCACAAATTTAGTTAATAATTGAATAAGTCCATAGAAATCAAGGATAGATTAAAAATCAAGATTGGTTGATTTCTTAGGATTGGTTGTTTTCCTAATTTAGTTCACCGTTTTAATTGCTTTCGAATAATTAGTTTTGCAAAAAAAAAAAAAACCTTCCCCCCATTTGTTACTCTCTTGATTTGATTGCATAATTATAGTGATCCAAGGGCTCAACGTGGTGTTGCCTTATACTGCAAGTAGTTTTGGTGAATTGGTTATAAACTGATATAATTTGATAACCTCGACAGCTATCAGGGAGCATAAATTATATGCTAAATTCTCAAAATGTGAATTTTAGCTTTCTTGGGTAACTTTTATGAGACATGTGATTGCTAGGAAAGCCACTACTGTGGATCCTAGGAAGGTAGAGGCAATAAAGAATTGGCCTAAACCCTCTACAGTGACAAAAATTCATAACTTTTTGGGACTAACAAGTTACTATCATTGCTTGGTCAAGGGTTTCTTAGGCATTTCCTATCCTATGACTAAGCTGACATAGAAGGATGTTAAGTTTGAATAGTTTGCAGCTCGTGAAAATATCTTTCAAAAGCTTAAAGAATGCTTGATCCAGTCTTAGCATTACCTAAGCATGGCTATGGATATGTAGTGTAATGTGATGCATCCTAGATTGGGTTGGGTTGTGTCTTGATGCAAAAGGGTAGAGTAATTGCATATGCTTCCAAGCAACTTAAGAAGCATGAAAAAAATTATCATACTCATGATTTAGAAATGGCAACAGTGGTTTTTGCACTAAAGATTTGGCGTCATTATTTATATAGAGAGACCTGTGAGATATATATATATATATATATATATCATAAAAGTGTTAGTGGCCAATGTGCAAGTACAGTCTCCCTTGGTGAAGCAAATAAAAAGGCTTCGGTGCAAGATGCAAGTAAAATTAAATTGTTGGACAAGGCAAAATCTGAGGCAGACACGGGCTTTACGATGAATAACCAAGGGACCCTTTTCTTTCAAGGTCGTTTATGGGTGCCAAAATTGGACTATTTGAGGAAGCAAGTTATCCATGCTGCTTATTTGTCTTCCTATTGGTGGGAAGGAATGAAAAGAGATATAGCGAAGTATATATCTCACAGCCTTACTTGCCAATAAGTCAAGCCTGAACATCAGAAGCTTGCAGGACTACATCAAAATTTACTTATTCTAGAATGGAAATAGGAACGAATCATCATAAATTTCCTTACAAGCTTACCTAAATCCCCAAAGTGGTATGATTCCATATGGATGATTATGGATAGGCTCACAAAGAGTGCTCATTTCTTGCCAGTTAAAACTACCTATACAACTTCTCATTATACCCAATTATATTTGGATTGTATAGTGTCCTTGCATGGAGTGCCTATATCCATCATCTCCGAGAGGGGTTCTCAATTTACTGCTCACTTATGGAAATCATTTCAAGAGACCTTAGAGTCCCAGTTACACATCAGTATCACCTTCCAACCTCAAATTGATGGCCTATCAGAAAGAACTATTCAACTACTGGAAGATAAGTTGAGAACTTGTGTTTTGAAATTTGAAGGTAGTTAGGAAAAATACTTACCTCTCATTGAACTTGCCTACAATAATAGTTATCATTCTAGTATCCAAATGGCTCCTTTTGAAGCATTAAATGATAAAAGATGTTGATCCCTCATTAGTTGGTTTGAAACTAAGGAAGTAAAATTACTCGAACCAGAATTGGTTATGGATGCCCTAGTGATGCACATGAAGTTACTCAATCACACATGCAAGAGGAGGAATTCACACATGGTCTTGGAGGGACTCAAAGGCAGCATTCACGTGATCCATTAAGTTTTCCAAATGGAATAATCACAAGACTTAGAGCTAAGAGATTTAAAGACACGTTAAATAGGCTAATTAAACAAGTTGGTAAGATGAACACATGGAGGCCTGGCAAAATCCCAACTCAGATTCAAGGGAACCTAGTCACTATGATTAAGGTTCTAGAAGATTTCAATTTAGGACTACACGTTTTTTAGCCTTTGAGGATTATGTCAATTAGTGGTTTTATTTTAAGAGGAGTTTTGAATTAGTTGTTTTATTTTAAGAGGAGTTTTCCACATGACCAAATAGCATTGGTTACCTTATGTTAGGATTAGAACTTAACTCTTTTATAATAGCATTAAGCCTTGAATGTTTATTCATTATTAGATTGTGAATAATAATATTGAGAGGCTCTTGCTTTCTTCTTTCATTCTTGAAAGGACTCTTGAACTTATCAAGTTAATTCTTGTGGCGTTCAAACAATTAGACTTATCTTCTTGATTCTTGAGTAGTTCTTGAGATTCTTGGTGTGGCATATTTGAACATATGAGTTCTTGGTTCTTATCTTGTATAGTAACGGGTCAAGACTCAACATTCTTGAAGAGCTTGGGATTCAGAATTGATGTTGGTGTTGGGTTTTGTCATGTTGTTGGCGAGGTTCATATCATTTTGGTATTAGAGCCTAAGTTCATCAGGTTTGCCTATCTTTTCTTGTTTTCCTTGTCAAAGTCGCGTGTTTAGGTTTAGGTTTTCCAAGTCGACCAAAAACCCTAATTACCTTGATTGTTTCCTCTTTGTTCTTAATTTTGGTTCTTGTTCTTGTTTGGTTGCTCCTTGAATTTGTTTTCGTGCAATTAATTAAAATCCAAAAAAAAGAAAGATTGTCTGTATTTTTGCACTAAATCTATGTGTGTTAGAGTTTGAGTTTGAGTTGAGTTAAATTTATATTTCCTTGATCTTGCATCCCACTTCATTTCTACCAACCCGAAAAAAAAAACGTGAATCCTTCGTGGCGTCTAAATTCAATTCTCTTGTTTTTTTGTTACTCGTTTCTACAACATCAAAAAGAAAAAAGAAAAAAAAAAGAAAGAAAAGAAAATAAGAAAAAATAGAGAGGATCCAAACAAAAAAAAGAGTCCTAGACCCCTTCTTAAAATCTTTTGTTTCAATCTTGTTTCTCACGTCCTAAACCCCCTTTTGCCAAAACCTCATGCTTGTGTTTCAAAAATATGTGATGAAATTGTGTGCATTTTTGGGTATTGCTGAAGCCATAGAAACCAAGTGATTCATTCTTGTTTTTCTTACATTAACTTCTTGAGAATTGCTTATTCTATCTTGTGGTTTATTTGTTCTAGTTTTTTACCTTGCTAAAAGCCCAACTACTCTTGAGTCTAATTACGAGTGAAAAGAAAATACAACGAGTGGAAAGAGGCAAGAGTGGTGAGAACATAAGAAGGTAAAAGCTATTTGAGTGCCAAACATAAGAGGGAGTGAATCTTTCTTGAGTGAAACACGTGAGGAAAGAGCTTGTGAGGTCCTAACCTTGTTTTTTTTGCAGATTCCAAATATGTAATACAATCAACAAGAAAACTCAATCGAAGAGGTATAGTAACCAACCATTCTAAAATTACAATTATAGGTGTTGTTAGGGGAGATGAGGAGAATGCTGAGAACTAAATTATAGCAAATTCATGGGAGGATGGATAGGTTGGAAAGAGAAACAACTGGGGGACAGCCTCAAAACGCTCCCATTAGATGACCACCTAGGCGAGTGTAACTAGGGGTATAATGGGGTGAAGATGAAGATGGAGAAGAATCAGAGGAGGTAGATGAGCCACCAATAAACCAGGGCAGGTTCGGGCATGCTTATGGGTTTAAAGAAGCTAGGAATTAGGTAGATAACAACTTAGGGAGTATAAAGACTAAAATCCCATATTTCCAAGGTAAAAATGATCCTGAAGCTTATTTGGAGTGGGAAACTAAAAACAAGATGGTGTTTGATTGTCACAACTACTCAGAGATGAAGAATGTTAATTTGGCTGCAATTGAATTCACAAATTATGCCATTGTTTGGTGGGATCAATTACTGATTAATAGGAGGAGAAATAAGGAGTCACCTGTGGACACTTGGGAGCAGATGAAAATGCTTATGAGAAAGCATTTTCTACCTAGTCACTACTATCGGGTATTGTTTCAAAAATTACAAAGGTTAACTCAAGGTTCCAAGAGTATGGATGAGTATTACAAGGAGATAGAGGTAGCTATGATTCGCGTTAATGTGGAAGATAACCGGTAAGCCACCATGGCTAGGTTTTTGCATGGTTTAAATCGAGAGATTACAGATATAGTCGAGTTGTAGCACTATGTTAAGTTGTTGGATATGGTGTATCAAGCCATAAAAAGTGGAGTAATAACTTAAGTAGAAATGATTAGCTAGGATGGCATAACCTGTGGCTACCAATAACATATGGAGATCAGCCCCTAAACGGCATGAATTTTCATTAACTAAGCTTAAGTCTGAAGCTCCTAAGGATGCAAAACAAGTTGCAGTGCTGAGACAAGGTAACACTGAATCTACTACTTCTAAAAACCATGACATTAAGTGTTTCAAATGTCAAGGTAAAAGTCATATAGCTAGCCATTGTCCGAATAAAAGAGTGATGGTGATCAATACTTAAGGGGAGATTAAGTCAGAAGATGAACAAGAAGATGAAGATGATGACATGCCACCTCTTGAAGATGACTATGAAGGGCAATGTGATATGGATGAAGAATCATTAGTGGCGAGACGAGCTCTTAACACATAGGTTAAGGAAGAAAACAATAATCAGTAAGAGAACTTGTTTCATACTCCATGTTTTGTGAATAACACACTTTGTTGCATCATAATTGATGGAAGGAATTGTGTAAACGTAGCTAATACTAAATTAGTGGAGAAATTGGCATTACCTACCGTAAAACATCCACAACCATACTGGCTTTAATGGCTAAACAATTGTAGAGAAGTCAAGGTGATAAAATAGGTGTTGCTGGCATTTTCTATTGGCAAGAATGAGGATGAGGTGCTTTGCGATATGGTTCCTATGCACGTATGTCACATCCTATTTGGAAGACCATGGCAGTATGATCGATAAGTCACACATGACGATTTCACCAATAGGTACTCTTTTACCATTAAAAAGTAGCCTCTATCGCTTGTGCTATTGACTCCAAAACAAGTTCTTGAAGACTAACTAAAGATGCAAAAAGTGAGTGAAAAGATAAAAGAGAAAGAGAGAGAGGCTGAAACTGAGAGAAAAGAAAAAGAGACGAGAGAAAAATAAAATGGAAAAAATATGAATGAGGGTAAGAGTAAAAAAGAGAACGATGCAGCCTTATTGTGTGTAAGAGAAGAAAAATACAATTTCATTGCAAAAAAAAGTGAGATCAAGAAAGCTTTACTTTTACAACAGCTCGTTATAGTACTCATGTACAGGAAGCTTTTTTATGTACTAATGATCTTTGTCGAGCAATATTGTTTCTCTTTTCCAGGAGTTTGATGATGTCTTCCCCAAATAGGTCCCTCATAACTTACCTCTAATTCGAGGGATTGAACATCACATTGATTTCATACCCAGTGCATCAATTCCAAATCGGCCTACCTATAGAAGCAATCTTGAAGAGCCAAAGGAACTTGAGAGGCAAGTAGGTGAATTGTTGAAGAAAGGATATGTGCTTGAAAGTATGAATCCTTGTGCAGTTCTAGTGTTGCTAGTTCCTAAGAAGGATGGGACATGAACCATCAACAACATAACGATAAAGTATCATCATCCATGTATCATCATCTAATTCCTAGACTCGATGATATGCTAGATGAATTGCATGGTTCTTGTGTTTTTACAAAAATTGATCTTAAGAGTGGATCATATTAGGATGAGAGAGGGAGATGAATGGGAAACTGCCTATAAAACTAAATATGGTTTTTATGAGTGGTTAGTGATGCCTTTCAGTTTAACTATTGCTTTGAGTACATTTATGCATTTGATGAACCATGTTTTGCATACATTTATTGGTAGATTTGTAGTTATATATTTTGATGATATCCTAATTTATAGCAGAAACTTGGAACAACATACAATGTATCTGAAAGCTGTTTTAGATGTGCTAAGGAAAGAAAAGTTGTTTGCTAACCTCAAGAAGTGCATCTTTTGAGTGGATAAGCTTGTGTTTCTTGACTTTGTTGTTAGTGTTAAGGGAATTAAGGTGGATGAGGAAAAGGTGAAGGCAATCCAAGATTGGCCAACGCCTACAACAATCAACCAAGTGAGGAGTTTCCACAGCTTAGCTAGCTTTTATAGACGATTTATCCATATTTTAGTAGCTTGGCCACCCTTATCATTGAAGTCATCTAGAAAAATCTGCCATTTAAGTAAGGGGGAGGAACAAGAAAAGGTATTTAATCTTATCAAAGAAAAGTTAACTAATGCACCTTTCCTTGTTCTACCTAACATTACTAAAACTTTTGAAATTATGTGTGATGCTTCAGGAATAAGTATTGGTGCTATTTTGATGCAAGAAGGCTGTCTAGTTGCCTATTTCAGTGAAAAGTTGAGTGGGGCAGCCCTAAAATATCCTACTTATGATAAGGAGATGTATGTAGTGAAGGCTTTAGAAAATTGGCAACACTGTCTATGGCCCAAGGAATTTGTAATTCACATAGATATGAATCCTTGAAGCATTTGAAAGGACAACAAAAGTTGAACAAACGCCATCCCAAGTGGGTGAAATTCATGGAAACATTTTCTTATATGATCATATACAGGTAAGGTAAGGAAAATGTGGTGGCTGATGCATTGTCTCGAATGTATGCTTTACTTTCCATTTTAAATACAAATTTACTTGGCTTTGAATACATTAAGGATTTTTATACACAAGATTCTAATTTTGGTGATGTGTTTAATGCATGTGAAAAAGTGGCATTTGGTAAGTTTTATAAGCATGATAGATTTTTATTTCAAGAGAATAAACTGTATGTGCCTATGTGTTCTTCGCATGAATTGCTTATGAGAGAAGCTCATGATCGTTGGTTAATGGGTCACTTTGGTATAGCTAAGACTTTAGGAGTTTTGCATGAACACTTCTTTTGGCCTTATATGAAACGTGATGTGGAAAGAATCTATGAAAAGTGTATCACTTGTAAAAAGGTTAAGTCTAAGTTGAAATCCCATGGTTTGTATACCCCTTTGCTTATACCTACCGAACATTGGACTGACATCTCTATGGATTTTGTTTTGGGTTTACCTAGGACTAAGAGGGGGAGATATTCAATTTTTGTAGTGGTAGATAGATTTTCTAAGATGGCACACTTCATTGCATATCATAAAACTGATGATGCATCACATATAGCTTATTTGTTCTTCAAATAAATTGTTAGGTTGCATGGCATTCCTAGGACCATTGTTTCTGATAGGGATGTAAAGTTTTTGAGTTACTTTTGAAAGACTTTTTAGGAAAAGTTGGGAGCCAAGTTGTTGTTCTCTACTACTTGTTATCCACAAACTGATGATCAAACTGAAGTAGTAAATAGAACTTTGTCTTCTCTATTGTGTGCTATCATTAAAAAGAACTTGAAAACATGGGAGGACTATTTACCACATGTTGACTTTGCTTACAGTTGAGCTTTAACATTGCTGACTTATCTCCTTTCGATGTAGGTGATGATTTGAGGACAAATCTTTTTCAAGAGGGGGAGAATGATGCACATGAAGCTGCTCAATCACGCATGCAACAGGAGGAATTCACACGTGGGCTTGGAGGGACTCAAGGGCAGCATTCACGTTATCCATTAAGTTTGCCAAGTAGGCCAATCATAAGACTTAGAGCCAAAAGATTTAAAGATACATTAAATATGCTGATTAAACAAGTTGGAAAGATGAACACATAGAGGCCCAACATAAGCCCTACTCATATTCAAGGGAACCTAGTCACTATGACTAAGGTTCTAGAAGATTCCAATTAAGGCCTACACGTTTTTCAGTCTTTGAGGACTATGTCAATTAGTTGTTTTATTTTAAGAGGAGTTTGCCACATGACAAAATAGCATTAGTTTACCAATTTTTAGGATTAGAACTCAACTCCTATATAATAACATTGAGCCTTGAATGTTTTATTCATTATCAGATTAAGAATAATAATATTGAGAGGCTTTTGCTTTCTTCTTTCATTCTTGAAAGGAATCTTGAACTTATCAAGTTAACTTTTGTGGTGTTCAAACAATCAGACTTATCTCCTTAATTCTTAAGTAGTTCTTGAGATTCTTAGTGTGGCATCTTCGAACATCTGAGTTCTTGGTTCTTATCTTATATAGTAACGGGTCAAGACTCAACATTCTTAAAGAGGTTGGGATTTGGAATTCACATTGGTGTTGGGTTTCGTCATGTTGTTGGCGAGGTTTATATCACCTAGAGAAGGTGAAAAGCATTATAGAGAAACTACTAGCTACTTAAAGTAGACAAAAGGCTTATGCGGATAAGTGAAGAAGGGAACTTAAATTTCAAGTGGGTGATAGTTTTTCTGAATATGTCTCTTATGGAAGGAGTTATGTGTTTTGGTAAGAGACAAAAATTAACCACTCAGTATATCAAACCATTCACAATTATGTAGTGTATATCTGTAGTGGCATACAAGTTAGAGCTCCCTTCGACTTTGTCTAGTATTCACCCAATGTTCCGTCAATGCTTAGAAAGTACATTCTTGACAATTCCCATGTTCTACCTTAAATACCAATAGAATCAAATTTTCAACTCACTTACGAAGAGCAGCCAATTGCAATAGTCAACCACCAAGTTAGAAAACTTCGGTCCAAGGAGTTTCCTTCAACAAAGATTATTTGGGAGCATCATGGAAAAGAAGAAATGACATGGGAACCAGAAAAAGTTATGAAGAATAAGTAACTTCATCTTTTCGGTACCTAAGAAAATATCTTCATTGTAATTTAAAATTTTGGATTCTGAGACGAATTCTTTTGATGGTAAATAATTGTAATACCTCAACAAATTAGCTAAATTTAAATTTAAATTTCTTCAAGGAGACTCCTTCCAAAAAGATGAATATATATATATATATATATATATATATATATATAATCAGAAAATTTTCTTAAGCTAATTAACTTAGGAAAACAAAAAGAGGAAGAAAGAAAGAAAGGAAAGAAAATTTAAGTGCCATGTGTCCTAATTCGAGTTTGTCACGCTGGGCCCCCTCCTTCATTTTTCTTCTCTCTTCCTCATGAAGGACCAAACCAAAAATGCTAGTAAGAGAAATTGTTGGAGCTAGCTTGGTTTTTCGAGGGGAGCTATCAACTACTAGAAGAAAATTCTAGGCATTATTCATCTAATTTTTGGGTGTTTCTCTTGTTCTAATTTCAAGAAAGTTAGAACATACAAAGCTAATATTTTTTCTAACATTGATTTCAATGGGCAACCACTTATACTAGTAGAAATGCACCTCCATTTTAGTTGCTGTGTGATGGCAACAACCCAGCCCTATCTTTCACCCATAAAAGAAATTTTTGGTGTTTCTATTACAAAAAGGTAAGGCTTGATCTTGGAATCATAGGGCTTTTAGGTTATTGTAGAAGTTACGCCTTCTACCATTTCCACCTATGTTCAAATGCCTTCTTTTTCTCATAACCCCTTAATTAAGTGAGTGTTCACTACTAATAAAGATTTCTACAAGTTGTTCCAAGCTAGGCAAGGACAAGTTCAAGCATTTAAACCATTGATATTTTATTTTTAGAAATTATCGTAGTGGTTAGACTCCGTGAAGAAATTTGCTTAGTGGTTTAAAGCCCAAGTTTTAAATTCCTCTTTAAATTTTTGTGACTGTGTCAAGATTGTGAAGGAGGAGGAGCTTCAAGTGTTGTTTTGGGAATTTTTCTTAAGGAGGTTGTCCAAGTTAAGGAAGAATGTGGTGAGGGGAAAGGTGTCCAGAAATCTTCAGTGAGTGAGCTTATTTATCTTTAAAGTAAAAATCTGAAAATTTTCTTGCTTATTAATTTGGCTCACTAACTTCTAATAATTTTTATTTGCTAAAATGTTCCAGAAATGCTAAATACAATAGTTGTATTATATCACTAAAATTTGATTGATTGTAGTCAGTTGAATCCTAGTTAATTAAAATTATACATTAAACATTTCTTATTAGTATTTCTCAATTTAGTTAGGTATAAAAGTTAGAAATAAAAAAAATTTGTGCTCAACCTCTATTGGTACCTAAATTTAAATTTTGAAATCTTAAATTCAGGCATAAATATTTAAACTCTGTTTGGTGTATTTAGTAATATAGAGTTCAGTTCAGTTTTAAGATTTTTGGATACAGGTCCTATGTTGTCCTGAGTAAGTATAATTGACATAAAATTCAACTCTACCTAGAATATTTGGTATGGTTATAGAGTTCATTCTATCTTGTTTATATGACATGGCTACAAAGTTTCACTCTGTCCTAGTCCCCCAAATTTATAGAGTCCTTCTTTGTGTTGATCATTAACTTAATATACAGTGGTTATATCCTGTCCTGAATAACCAAAAGAGTTGTATGGCCTTAGTGCCATCGTGAAGTTATCCAATACAAAGTCTTGGTTTATTTGGGATAACTATATATGATATAGAACTTCAGTTCATCTTGAATGTATGTAACTAACACAGAGTTCTGATAGAGACTACAAATTTACTATCACAGATTATTGATCATTCTCGAATATTTACTTTGTCTTGAAATTTTAAGAAAATGTACTATCCCTTCATGTATGTTATACATGCCCAATTTGATTTATTTTACAAAATGCTCTACATGCATTTTATAATGTTTTAAAATTTTCCTAAGAGTAGTATAAAATTTATACTTGGTTGAATTTTATCTCCTCCTTGGATTTGTATGATTCATTTCTTGTTTGCAAAATTGTTTAGATAGAGTTACGGTATCACGACTCCCTGACCTTACTACCTCCTAGGGGCCTTACCTCATGGTAGTTGGTGGTTTATCTCATTTTGTTGGATTCTGGAGCAACATATTGTGCTATGTTTATATAGTTGGTAGCTAGCTAGGGTTGTGGATGTCTTAGGATGTATATTTTGTTTAAACTATTATGGTGCTCAACATGGTTAACTATTAGTATTTATTTAGATATGTTGTATCCATCCTTTTGGTGTGATTTGTAAACTCTGGCATGTTAATATTTTAGAATAAACTCTACCACCCAAACAAAACTAAGCAATAATCATGAACAAATCGAGTAGAATAACATAAACAACCATTCAAGAAAAGTTGAATAACATTAACAATAAATTTAACCACAAAATCTTGTTAAAGGAGTTAAGTTCACCCTCAACCAAGTGGATTTAGCCTTCTAACATAAGAAAATCATCCAATACAACATTCAAATCCATGAAAACTTCAAAAAATACAGAGAGAATGAAGAAAGATGAAGAGAAAACTCTTTGAAGAACTCTATGCTAATGAATCTTCTCTGAAATCACTCTCTTTAGCTTTCTTCTTACTCTCCTCCTATCTTTTAAACTTTCTCTCCTTTTCCTTAATGTTAGAATGTGTCAAATGAAGTGGGAAATATGTTTTTAAATGAATTAGCGTGCAAAGGTAGTAGCCATGGCTCCTGGGTGCTACAAAGCCTAGCCTTACAAATCTGATTATGCATTTTGGGAGTAGGCATCACGGCACTTTGCTTAGACTGTAGCACTAAACGTCGTAGCAATGAACCCTGGGTAAAAATGTTCAGCTTTTGGGCATCGCAGCACTGTCTCAGAGTGTTGGGGAGCTAAATTCTTAGGTATGGAACTATTTTTCTTCGATTTTGAGTGCCACGGTACCCAAGAATGGGTGCTAGGGCGCTGGAACTTCTAACTTTAACTCAAAAATAAGCATTTTAGGCCCATTTCCACATAGACTTGTTTACACAATGTTCCCAAGCATGCCTCACTTAAATCACTTCTTCACTTAATTGAATTTCCACTTCAAAACACCTACAAAACATAAAATGAAGCTAAGAACACAAGAAACTTAAGAACAAAGCAATTAAATGCAAGAGAATTCAACATAAAAACATGGCAAAATAAGCACTTATCAAATTCCCCCACACGTAACCTATGCTTGTCCTCAAACAAACTAAACAACAAGCATAATAAACTAAACACAAGGGACTCAATACACTCTTGCTAGCTCTTTACACTTGCATTTCACCAAATCCAAGAAGTCAATAATCAAACAATCAAGGAAACATCTCAAAATTCTTCAAAGATTTCAATGAATAAATTATCATTCACTAATTATCTAATCAAGTGTGTGTGTGAGCACCTTACACTTTGTAAATCCAAAATTCCATATGCGAACAAGTAATAATTACAAACAAGCCTCTTATTTTATTTTTGTTCTCTTCCTTTTTCATTTTGGTAGCTGGTACTTAGATGTGGGTCACCTCTTGACATGAGAATTTCATACTTTTGGTATAAAACACCAGTTACTCAGTAAACCACAATCGCTAGCATGCTTTGCATGCTTATAATCCAAGTGTTGTTTGACTTGAATGCCCTCCACTTTTGGCATCATCACCCAGTTGCTAAGCACATAAAACCATCGAAGCTAACCCTACCTTTATTTTCTTTTGTTTTTCTTTTCATTGATAACTTAAGGTAAAATTTTTTTTGCTTATATGCATACCACTTTTCCAGAAGTATAAAGCATAAGGCGTAAGTGCACTAGGTTTGGTAGGATGGTCATGAGTCATAATATACTCAAAGAACTAATTGAAAATTTTTCAAAATTTTCTCAATTCCAAGAAAACATAATTGTCATGCCACTAGTTGTTTCACAATGTGAAGAGCAAACAAAAAACATACAAATTTACAAAACCTAAACCTCTCCTCCATACTTGGTTCTTACATTGTCCTCAATGTAAGTCTAAATAACTCAGACATCATAACCATGTATGGGAGAAAAAAAAACAATAACAAAAATCATTAAATAGCATAAAATGAAAGAGAGTAAAAAAGATCTCATCTGATTGAATTGGGGAACTCTCTTTCCTTTGGGTTGCCTCCTAGGAGCACTTAGTTTATTGCCTTCAGCCTGACGTAGACCTGTAAGGTCACTCTTCATTGTAATTTGGTTCTTAAAGAGGTAAGGTGTCAATATCCTTTGTAGAGAAATTCTCATAGTTGGACTTTAAGCGATGCCCATTCACGTTGAATACCTTTCCTGTTTTAGGGCATTCAATCGCTATTGGACTATGGTTAAAAACATTAGTAAGAACAAATTGGCCTATTCAGCGAGACCTCAACTTACCAAGAAATAATTTTAATCGGGAATGAAATAAAAGAACTTTTTCTCCCACTTTGAATTTTTCATAGAAATGTTTAGGTCATGAAAGGCCTCTCTCATTTCCTTGTAAATTTCTGAACTTCCATAGGACTCATTTATGAGCTCCTTTAGTTCTTGCAATTGAAGCTTTCTATGAGTTCCTACTGCATCCAACTCCATATTAAATTGTTTAACTACCCAATAAGCCAAATGTTTTAATTCAACAGGTAAATGGCATGGCTTACCATAGACTAGATGATAAGGCAACATACTAATGGGTGTCTTGAAAGTAGTTCCATATGCTCATAATGCATCATCAATTTTCAAACTCCAATCCATCCTAGATGGATGATAGTCTTCACATATGGACTTGATCTCTCGGTTAAATACTTCCACTTATCAACTGGTTTATGGGTGATAAGGAGTGTATATCCGATTGGCGATGTTGTATTTCCTTAACAAAGCTTCTTCAGATCGGTTGTACATGTGAGTTCCATGATCATCGATAATTGCTCTAGGGGTACCGAATCTAGCAAAAATTTGGGACTTGAAAAAATGTATAATAGCTTTAACATCATCAGTTTTGGTGGCTTTAGCTTACACTTATTTAGAAACATAATCTACTGCAAGAACTATATATAGCTTTCGAAAGGAATAAGGGAAGGATACCCCACACATCAAAGATTTCAACAATTAAAATAAGGTTTTGGGCCATTTCGTTTCTAGGCCCTATGGTACCTATCCTTTGACATTTATCATAAGCCTTGCAGAAGTTATAAGAGTTCGTGAATAATGAGGGCCAATAAAAACCACAGTTTAACACCTTAATAGTTTTCTTCCTAACTCCAAAGTATCCTCCACAAGTATATGAGTGGCAAAAAGTTAGTATAGAATGAAATTCAAATTCAGGAACATATTTTTACCACTTGATCCAATCAACGCTTCCAAAGATATGGATCATTCCATAAGTAGTGCCAAGCATCACTTTTTACTTTCTTTCTTTAGGCTTTGGTCAAGTCTTGTAATATTCTTCTGGTGGCAAGATAGTTAACTGTAGCAGCATACCACAGAGTAACCATACTTACTGAAAGTAGTTGTTCATCGGGAAATTGTTCATGCAATAGTAATGCTTCTTCATCCTACACTAGTTGACTTAGGTGATCTGCTACTAAGTTCTTACTCCCCTTCTTGTCCTTGATTTCTAAGTCAAGTTCTTGTAGGAGGAGCACCCATCTGATTAACCTCTGCTTAGTGTCTTTCTTGGTCAGTAAATACCTCAATACTGCATGATCAAAGAAAATAGTCACTTTAGTGCCCAATAGATATGATTTAAATTTTTCTAAGCTAAAAATAACAGCAAGGACTTCTTTTTCAGTTTTTGAATAGTTCAGTTGGGAATTATTCATAGTGTGGGAAGCATAATATATTGAGTGAGGTGATATTCCAACCCTTTGACCTAACACAGCTCCAATGGTATAGTCGTTGGCATCACACATGATCTCAAATGGTATATTCCAATATGGTGGTCGGATTATGGGAGTCGAAGTCAAATTCTCCTTCAATTTGGCAAAAGTAACTTTGTAATTATCATCAAATAGAAATGTCTCTTCTTTCTACAACAATTTGCATAGGGGCAATGCAATACAGGAGAAGTCTTTATTGAACCTGCGATAAAACCCTGCATGACCAAGCAAAGCTCGCACTTCCCGCTCACAAGTGGGGAAGGGTAAAGAAGGAACAAGTTTTATCTTAGATTTATCAACCTCAATCCCTCTAGAAGATATTACATGTCCTAAAATTATCCCCTGATTAACCATGAAATGGCATTTTTCCCAATTTAATACTAAGTTAGTCTCTATGTAGCATTTAAGCATAACTCACAAATTTTCAAGGCATATATCAAATGAATATGCATAAACACTAAAATCACCCACAAAAACCTCAATGATATTTTCAAGATAATCAAAGAAGACACTCACCATGCATTGTTGAAATGTAGCAGGTGAAAGTAGTATTCTCTTGATCTTCTAGAGCTATATTGATCTGGTTATACCCTGAATAACCATTAAGAAAGTAATAGTTAGAATAATCAGCTAACTTCTCAATCTTTTAATCAATAAAAGGGAGAGGGAAGTGGTCTTTGCATGTTTTTAAGTTGAGCTTTCTATAGTTAATGCAAACACGCCACTCGGTTTGCACTCAAGTGGGGACAAGCTCATTGTCCTCATTCATCACCACGATGGTGCCCCATTTTTTAGGTACTACTTGTACTGGGCTCACCCATTTACTATTAGATATTGGGTATATAATCCCAAAATCGAGAACCTTCATTATTTTCTTTTCAACCACCTTCATCATGGGAGGGTTCAAACGGCCTTGTGCCTTTCTACTTGGTTTGGCCTTACCTTCCAAAAATATCCAATGCATGCATTTTTAGGGGCTAATCCTTTTAATATCAATAATGGTCCAACCAATAGCTATCTTGTGAGTATTGAGCACCTAAATCAACTTGTCCTTTCAAAGCTTAGTAAGGCCCTTTTCTATTATTACTGGCAATCTATCCTCTTCACGTAGGAAAATATACTTTAGGTTATCCAATAATAGCTTTAATTCTAATTTAGGTGCCTACATAGTTGAAGGAAGAATTTTTTCATTTGTCATAGGTAACTCAATAAAAGTGGCATTAAAAGTTTTAAAATTTTATGGCAAGGCATGTAATGCTGTCACTGATTCATAAACTTAACCACCCACAACCAATTCCTCGGTGGTTTCTTCAAAGTCATCATCATCTAGATGGTTGGTAATAACTATCTCCAAATCTTCCAAGCCATATGAATTCAGAATCTGTTGGGACAGAGAATCCATAATATCTACTGTAAAAATAAAATTACAGTTTGCGGGATACTTCATTGCTTCAAAGATAGGAAATTTTATTTCCTTACCATCAAACTCCAATGTTATCAGTCTTAGCATGAACAACAATCTTTGCCTTAAATGTCATAAAAAATGGTCTTCCCAATAATCGTGGTGTGTGGTTAGGTGATGACTTATCCTTCATGTCAAGCACATAAAAATATGTTGGGAAAAACATTTCATTTACCAGCACTAAAACATCCTCAAGCACCCATTTCAAATAGGCATTAGATCTACTAGTCAATTATATTATCACACCAGTTTCTTGTAATATGCCATGATTTAAAGATTCATATATAGAGAATGACATAACATTAGTAGAAGCTCTTAAATCTAGCATGGCTCGTTCAAACTTGGTGTGACTGATTGTGTAAGGTACTGTGAATGTTGATAGGACCTTACACTTTGGTGGAAGCTTTCTTTGAAGGATAGCTGAGACATTCCCATCCACACTGATTTTCTCAATGCTTTGGAGTTTTCTTTTAAAAGAACATAGTTCATTGGCATATTTGGGTACATGCTTGATGGAATCAAGATGAAGTAACTTAACTTCCACTTTTATGAAGGTCTCCCATATCTCCTTCTCTTGTTCCTCTTTTTTGTTTTTTACAAAATGACTAGGAAATAGAGGATTTATCACATATGATGGAGTATGAGGTGATGGCTTTGGATCAACCTTGGTGGATAATGATTCTTAGCTAGGTGGAAGGGGTATACGGATATCTTCATTATTCACTGAGGTTTCTCTTAGTTCATTTTAGATGGTACTGCAGTAATTGAGCATTCAATCTCTCAACCACTTCTCAAAGTTACTGCACAAGCGTTTTCCCCTAGGTTTATCTCTGTTTGTGAGGGTAACTTTGCTGAACCTTGAGACTCCAAATGACATATAGCTATTGCTAACTGTCCCATCAGGTTTTCTAAGTTCTAGATACATGTCCTTGCTTCTTGTTGAAATTACATGGAGTTATGCTAAAATTGCGTGGTGTTAAAAGCAAGGGTTTTCACAAGATCCTCTATTAATGCTTCATATGTCTAAGGAGCCACTGGTGGTCTCACTTGGTATGGTTGCTGTGGTTTACTTTGAAAACCTGGTGGCCTTGCCTGTGTTACCATTGGTTGATTACCCCCATAATAAAAATTTGGGTGATCTCTCTACCCTCGATTATAGGTACTTGAATAGGGGTTATATTTTCTCTAATGCCCTTAAAAATAATGCCCTGTTCTGAGCTACCTTTTTGTAGCGAAGGGTACATGTCCGTTGAATGGCCTTATGTGTAATAGATTCCACACTGATGCACTTGCTGTGTGTTTCCCCTATCATCCTACTAACCAATGAAGTAAGTTGAGTCATCCGTTGCTCACTAAATGATGCTTAAGCTCCACCAGTCACTTATTGGGTAGGCATATTATCTCTGATGCTAAACTGCTTAGAGTTAGTTGCTATGTTGGCTATGAGATGTCTAGCAGCCTTGGGTGTTTTATTTGCTAGCACACCTTCACTAGCAACATTTATCATACTTCTATCTGAGAGTGCCAATCCTTCATAAAAATATCAAATCAAAAGTTGTTCGCTTATTAGGAGGTTAGGGCAAGTCATGCACAACTTTTTGAAATGTTCCCAATACTCATAGAGGGATTATCCACTAAATTGCCTGATGCCACAGATGTCCTTCTTACTGTAGGAAACCTTAGATGCTAAAAAATATCTCTCTAGGAACAAACTCTTCATTTTAATTTAACTGTTTATAGTTCCTTATGGAAAATAGTAGGGTTATTCCTTAGCTGAGTTTACTAAGGAGAAAAGGAAAGCTCTCAATTGAATTTACTTAATGAATACACCTAGCGGCTTCATCCCTGAACATACTACTTCAAATTCCTGAAGGTGCTTGTTTAGGTCCTCTCCTGTCAACCCATGAAATTTTGGTAGTAGATGGATTAGTCCTGATTTTAGTTCACAAGCCACCTCAAGTTCAAGACACTATATGCACAACGGTTGTTGATCTAACAGTGTCCCAAGTATTTTAGATTTATGTTATTTCCCTCCATTGCAATATACTTAGAAGGTTTAGATGAAGATAACTGTAAACACCTAATTTTCTCCAGGGTTTATAAAAATTAATAATTAAATAATAAAAAAATTAAAATAATAAAGTGATAAGAGAATAGGGAAATAAAGAAAATAAAAAAATGATTAAATTAATTAATAAAAGATGAAATAAAAAAAAGAGAAGAAGATAACCAAAAAAATTAATTAAAAGAAAAAAAAAGAAGTCCAAAACCATTAACAGCAAAAAAAAATTCTCCAGCCCAGGCCCAACCAGTTCTAGCCCAAGCCATAACCGAACAACCCAACAACGAATCCTCTAACCCGGACCGACCCTGTGACCTTGACCCGGTTCCTAGTTAAATCCCTAAATCCCCAAAATTCCCTGCCTCTGTGCGGCCCTTCCACCCACGTCATTCCCTCGGTTCCCTTCCCCTTGGCACCATGACTTCTGGCCAAAATCATGCACCTGATTTCTAGTTACCCTTCTCGGCACCACAATCTCTGGCCGTAACCACGCACACCTGATAGTCACCGCGAACCTATCCTCTTTCCTTCCCCGAATCTCCATAGTCTCTCTTGCACCATTAATGGGGAAACCTTAAATTTATTTGCTCCTGTTACTTTGGTTGACACCGTAGGCTGGGGGATTTGATTGAAGGGAATTAATTTCTATCCTCCAAATTGTTGGCTATAAAAATAGGAGAGAACGACTAAGAGAAACACACACAAAAACAGAGAATCAACTAAAGACCAAGTGCTTTTGAGACCAGAGGTAACCGAGAGTGAGATAGAGAGGGGAGCTTAAGGGAATTTTTGAAGCTGAGTCAAGAACCGGGGAGCCAAGAAAAAGCTAGGAAGAAGAGATGGGACCGAGAGCACTGAGGAAAATAGCAAACGTTTTCGTTTGGTTGGGAATTAGGAAATTGCCATTAAGTAAGGGTTATTCTCCGCCTCTGTTACAGTTATTAATTCACTGATCTTGGATATGGTTTATTCTGTTGCTTGCTGATTATTTGGATTTACTGTCTCAGTTCTTCAGATTTTTTTTGTTCGTTGATGGTTCTGTAATTGTTTAATCCAAATTTTCCTTTATACATATGAAATTAGTGTTGTTGGTTGCTTGGTATATTGGTTGGAGTTGGAACTCTGATTGGACATTTACTGGTTTGATTTCCAATTTAATGATCTATGTATTTTTGGATATGATTTATAGGATGCTTTAGACTTGGATTTCATTATTCAGAAATAAAGTTTAACTTTCATTTTGGGCATGTTTTGATCTAGTATTTCAAATTCCCCTCTTAGGTTCAGGAATTCTGTTTCTCCAGTGGCATAATGTGTATAGTTTGAATATGGTCTCAAAGTGATTGTGCCTGCTGATGCTAACGCTTTTCATAATGATTAATGACCCAATATACAAGTCAGTCATCTCTTTCTTAATAAGCATTCTTGATTATTTGCCTTGGAATTCACTGAGTTTGCAATTTGAAATAAGAAACCTAAAAATGAAGTCTTCATTTTCCAGTGAATGATGGGGATTGTAATTTTAAATTTAGCATGTGGGAAGTACTGATTACGTGCAGAATCTTAGTGTTATTAGTCTCC